>CACRXK020000933.1:3078-63845 GCA_902702795.2 Paramuricea clavata | reverse complement strand
AACCGAGTGTGTATGTGTGCAACAATCCGCAGCACAGCGCTTTAACTAATGCAACACATGAGTGCGAACCCATTGAACTACAAATAAACTGGAAGGCTAACTCAGGGGGAGGGGGATTGAAGCCAGTGCATTTTAGTTTTTCTGAGTTATGAGCAGAAATATTCAACACTGAACGTTGGGCTATATATCAAATTGAAGCTATTGAAAAATTCTATTTGGTGTAGAAATTTCAAGACTTTAGCTAAAAGGCAAATATTGAAAAACTACAAACATAATTACCAATAATTTGCCGTTTTGAAGTTGTTTTTGTATTTTTTAAATATTTTTCTTTTCGCTGAAGTCTTGAAATTTCCACACCGAATAGCAATTTTCAATAGCTTCAATTTGATATATAGCCCGACGTTTGGGAGAAAGGACTTCTGCTCATAACTCAGAAAAACTATTTTGGCTTCAGCAAATCATAGGCCTTCATCATAGCAGTTAGCCTTCCAGTTTATTTATAGTTCAATGTGCGAACCACGATATTAGTTATGTATGAGATTTGGGCATTATATGTCTAAGAATTAGTAAAACATAAATACACGTGAAATGTTTTTTTGTTTATAGTGCAAATATCGTTGCAATGTTTACATTTCATATTAGTCACGATTTCATATTAGTCACGTGATTACAAAATCCAGGAGTTCTTCTTCAAAAGAGGTGGTCCACGGTACTAGTTTCATAAATCATCCGGCAATATGGGACGTGGGAAAGACTTAACAGAAGCCGAGAAAGCCACTATTATAAAAGAAATTGCAAAGGGCGAAACAACCAAATGAACTGCTGAAAGACTATATCACCATGTGGTCACAGTGACAAGATTTTTGCAAAATCCTTCAAAGAGGAAACCTCCTTCTGATCGCGGCGTTAGAAAATCAGTGTCAAAGCGGGATATGTATCGCCTGAGAAGAAACTTGCGTAAAATGCCAGGAACAACAAGTAAAAGAATCTTTAAAGAAGCAGGTCTGCCAGATGTACCAAACATGACAATATGAGCCCCGATAAAATGTGTAATTTTGGGCTTTGTGCATGATGGGACAGTTACCTCAAACATTGAGGTATGTATCCTGTGATGCATTGCCTGGATTCGTCTCTAATTTCATGTTTTTCCCAGCATTATATCCACACTTAACTAGCATCAACAATGTGCACCTTATCTCCTCTGCAGGGAAAGGAAAGGAAATGCAGAGAAAGGATAAAAAAAAATGTAAACCTTCATATCATACCATGTAAACATATAAATATAAATATTTTGCCATGCTATTTATACATAAATTTTGAGCGACTCGGTTCATGACTATCCTTGGGAAGCTATGTTCCATCAAGACTATGATTAAAAGGCCTTCTTTGACACCTAGGGATAAACGTTTTCTGATGGAATGGTCAAGAAAGTATATGAAGACAGACATGAAGCTTGTTCTTTTACTGACATGTCGAGAGCGTCACTAGATGGTCCTGATGGCTGGGCTAAAGGATGCATGTGTTTTCAATGGCGATAATTGTCTAACAGGATGAGGCGTCAACAAGGTGGTGGTGGGGTTATGATTTGGGGCGGAATCATTGGAAATGCTATCATGGGTCCCTTCATCGTTCCTGATGTTCTAAAGTTGTCCTCAGACACGTATTTCCCCTTCCTGAAAAAATCACTTGTGCCATGGTTGGATAACCTTCCTTTGGCAACATTGAAGAAGATTATCTTTATGCATGATAATGCACAGTCCTATGCAGCAAAGGCAACAACGCAATTTCTTCACTCACTTGGACTTGCAAATTAAACCCTGATGGTTTGGCCTCCAAACTCACCAGATTCAAACCCAATAGTGCACTTGTGGTCAATAATAGAAGCGTCATGTTCATGCGAATGGCAAGCATTACTCATCAAAAGATGATCTGCGGATGGCCTTCAAAGTCACCATCCCTAAGTCCACCATCGAGAAAGTGACTGATTCAGTGAATGATAGACTTTTTGAAGACATCAACACTCGCGGGGCCTATGTTAATAATTAAATAAACTTTTTCTATGATTTGTATTGTTATGTTTGACAACTTCATCAACGTGTATATTTCTAAAAATCTGTGTTTGAATTTGTAAAAATTTGAAAAACTTAAATATCAATAAAAATATGAGACAATAACTTATTGTTTATCAACGTAGTTTTTCTGAAATGTAACTGATATCGTGGTTCAGTAAAAAAAGCATATAATATAAAAAACCCTTTACAGTATTATATTTGATAAATTGAGCAGCTGTGTAGAGTTTACAGCCAATATTTCGTAAATTCAATATATTTTTATGACAATTTGCCATTTTATGACAATATCGTGGTTCGCACTGTAGTTCAATAAGGAAAGAACAATTTAACAAAAACCAACACCGATACGTCTGTCTAGAATGTCCAGCGTTTGCAATCTACAAAAGAGAATAAGAAATATTATATTATGAATGGTTTAAATTAACATCGCCATTAACCTAAATGAACAAGTTTTATTACTGGTTAATTAAAAACAATGTATATGTGTCTATATGAAACACTACAAAACAAAGGAATAAGTTAGGGCTGCGTAGCAGAGGAAAGCTCAGAGCAGCTGAGTCCAACTCCCCTTTGTGGAGCTCACAGAGGCTAAGTCCTCCTTGCTATAACTTTTTTGTCAATTTGGGCGGCTACCTTCCAACATTAGTGCAGATTGCATAATTATATCTTGTAAATTTCTCTGCAACTGTAGGCCTAAGATTGAAATGATGCGATAATGATGTTGGTAATCTGCACTCGGTTTCTTTGTAGGAGAATCTTGTATGCACTATTGAAAACACGCGTAGGAGTGTTAAATCATATTTAAACTGCGAGTGCCCAGCACGATCATTTTACAGTACATATGACAAAACACGACTATAGAAGTGTTTTGAATAGCTTGAAACACGACTACAATAGATGCCGTCTCATTAGTATTCTTTACTAAAGACTACTAATTATTAGGATGGATTTTAAATAAAAAATACTAATGAAGATGAGTTTTATCAGGTATAAAGCCTCTTCACGTGACATATTATGGTTGACATGATTTTCCAATAAGCTTATGCATTATCAATGCGTGTGTGTTTGAATTTATATCCAGTCATTTCTTGAAAAGTACTAATTGCGAAATTGTTACAACCAAAAATAAATCTGGAACTGTCCATGTTTATCATGTCGCACCATTCACGCTATGTCATCCCACGCCTTTTCACCCGCCGTTCCTTTGAGACCCCCGGCCCCTCTTGTTATCGTTTTTGTTCTAATCTTTCTCAACACATTCCAGTCGCGTCGATCTCGAGAGATCGACGCCTATAGAAATTTCATACCTTCGGTTCAGTGCATGCTATGAAGACAGAAATATTACCATTCGATTAAAAAAAAAAAGATCAACTAGTTACAAGCGGTAGTTATAGTCATTATTAACATTGTAACGATTTATGTGCCTTTGAAAGTCAAACGCGATCGTATACTATCAATTTACGCAATTGTCTGAACAAAAATATAGACTAGCCATACCTTTCGCTGAAAATAACTTCGGCCCCTTCCAACATATCGTCTTTGCAATAGCCTTGTTAGATCCCCATTAAAAACCCTATTTAGAGTGTTATTTTCAAGCCTGTATCTTCAAATATGTATCTTTTATCAATATATTTCCATTTTTTGTCCGACTGTGAGCTCGAAGTGAGGTAATCCCAACCGAAAATACGACTTAAAACCGTCAAAACAATGCGATGTTTGTATCGTATGACCCTGCAAAGGCCAGAAATGGATTCGCAAGGCCGGGTCAAATTGCACCTACACGCGTGAGTTTGACGTCATCCCGGCCACAGGAGCTTCTTATTGGCCAATTGTTGCGCAATGTACGCAAGTGCGAGTAAAACCCGACATCTTGAAAAATTCAAAATAAATATTTCTACTCGCCGTATTCAAACGAAATTTTGTACACGAAAGCGCCTGAACACATAGCCTGCTCACAGACGTTGTAGTTCTTACGCCAAGCGACGAAATACTACCGTCTGCTTACCCGAGCGCCAAACTGAATTCCGCTACGTCGACCAATCAGAATCCAATCCAAATTCTGGAAAGTGACGTCAGTTGATTTAGGAGCGGAATAAATATAAATATATATTTTGAAAGCAGTCGTCGGTTGAATTTTGGTCAAAATTGCACATAAATTGAATTTAAAGATACTGATACTTGTCCAGGTAATAAAATGCACCATTAATGATCAGATTTGGATATTAAAGATGTTCGGTTATATTTAAAACGCGGACAGGATTGGCATATTTATGCTGTATGAATCTTAGCCAGACAGCATCAAAATATGCCGAATATATTTCGCTGAAATTTTAACGGTTTATCTTTATAAGACAACAGACCTCGGAAGACAGAAAATTTTGTATAATACTGTTGCTTAGAAAGCGAAATATTAGCTTCAAAGTAAACTAATTTCTGTTTGAGCAACCACTTCTGAATGTAAACTCTAAACACAACACAAACCCGAGAAACTTGTATTAAAATTGCGCCGTGATGAATTAATTTTCCAAATTGCCCAAACTTCGAAACGTTTATAGTCTAACTTGGCTATACTTTTCTACATGACAATGAGAGCTTAA
This sequence comes from Paramuricea clavata, assembly GCA_902702795.2. NCBI lineage: Eukaryota > Metazoa > Cnidaria > Anthozoa > Malacalcyonacea > Plexauridae > Paramuricea > Paramuricea clavata. The sequence goes on along the minus strand of CACRXK020000933.1, from coordinate 59,176 downwards.
TCTTTCGTCGAAGTCATGGCATATAGGAAGTATCAAGAGCAACATTTGGACATATCCTGATATACTCGAGTTTGCCGATTGATTGTTTGTCATTGTTAACAAAAATTTAAATTTCGCCTACTGCATTGCATTAGCACTTTATATACACCGATTGTTTGCTGAACATGCGAGAAGATGATCACAATATTATTCTACGTAAACATCGTGAAGTTCAACGCTATAGTTTCCAAAATATATCCACGCAAGTAAACAAATTTCAAGTTTCAACCCAAACAATATATTCCAATGCATGTGCAAGGGCTTTCCCCAGTAGCTAAACTCTCAATAAGGCGGCTTCCAATTGGCTCTAACTTTTTTGGTAAACAAACCGTAAGTATTCTGTCCATTCCCGTTTGTTCGGTTGAGGGGGATATCGATTTATCAGGAGTTTTCAGTTTTGTAGGAATGGGTGATGATTCTCCCGATTTTTCCTAAAAGAGGCCGGTATTTGTCGTTGAGGAGATTTTTGTTAGGGTCATAGTTGCTATTAGGTGAAATTTGGTGGTTCACGTTATTACCTGTTGTCTAACTATACGGGGTTTTCCCTTCGGATTGCCATGTATATTTGTGTTTAACTGCTTATTTGGGTAGCTTCGTAAACGTTCGGCGCTTCTTTTGTTCTATCTGGTAGGTGTCTACACTGATTGTTTACTAATTGTTTTCTGGAGACACTACTACGATTAGCGTCATTGAATTTTTCCTGGTTACCATCGTAATTTTCGTTAAGTTCAACATTATTCGTTTGGATTGAAGTTTTGTTATTAGGCTACTATTAAGTATCCTGCATGATTCCAGAGCCTTCGACAGGAAATAATAAATTGAAATGTCTGAATAAATTGAGATTCTGAATAAATCGAGATTCTGTACTAAAACCACTAATTCTGTTTTGTGATTGGCGCGGTTTAATCAAATAAACTCCCCGTTGAACCAGAGCCTTCGCGACATTTCAATTTATTATTTACTGTCGACGGCTCTGGAATCCAGGGTAGCTATTATGCAACCATTATGCAAGTCCCATTAATGGTAGAGGAGTTGGGGAGAATATTATCGAGAGGCTGTGTTGACCATGCATCAGCCCTCGCACTTGAGTTGATGGCACTTTGACCAGAATCAGCTTTTTGTATATTACCCTCCACGTCTACAATCCTACTATTATTAGAGAGCTGATTCCGACTTTCCAACGCTTTTAGCTTTTGTTGAAGCTCATTGATTATAACGTCTCGAGCATGTATTGCTTTATTCTTTACGTCTAAAATTACGGCGAATTCGTTTACCATAGAATCCATTCTATGGTCATAAGATAGAAAGTGGTCAGTTGCGTAACTACTAGTGGCCCAACTTGGCCGAAAGCAGGGACCCTGGAGAAGCAACTTCTTAGGGGGCGCTTGTCTAATATCAAATAATACAAATATTGTATTTTAATTAAAAGTGTGAAAATATCATATATTTGTCTTAGATGCGAAAAGCTCTGTATAACACCAATGTTCAATTGTAACGAGTTTATACTATAATTTTTAAATCGACGTTATTTGGTAGAATTTTCAAAATGTCAAGTGAAAGCAACGTTTATGACTTTATGTTATTTGATAATCATTTTAATGTACCTCACGTCCTCGCCTTGTGTTTCCTCGTGTTATTAATTATTTGTCTACGAACTAACGAAAGGTATGCATTATTTATCTTTTTGACTTCAAAGTTTTATTAAAATTTAGAATTTTAACATATCTACGTAATACGATTTAGGTACTGCGCGAGTCCGGGCCCGTCGTATTGAAATTAGCGAATTCGCGTGCAAATTTGCCTATGCATGTGAATAATGTTTTTTACTGACGAGCAGAAAGTATTTCTGCTTTACAAAATATATTATACCGCGCTTTTGATCAAAGTTATTTGATATACAAGACGTGTATGTAGCATAAAAATACTGCGTAGCTGTCCAAAATCTAAGCGCAATAAACAGCTAAAGTATGCGCGTTTATTGCAAATATTGTTGAAACATATCCTCAGAATATTGATACATGTTAATTACATCATTATTTAAATGTATTTGTTCTCTATCTTTCATTTTTTCAACGAAATACTCTTAGAACTTTGGTAAATACAATATGAGTTTATATTGTCAAGTTTAGCTTTACCCAGCCAATGACGTCACCAAATGTATTTATGCATAAATTAGCATACGCGGTTATTTTCAAAATGGCGGCTAATCTTCAAGTTTGTAACGAATTTTCTCTACAACTAAGTGCGATAGAAAAACAAAAATACGAAATTAAGTATTCCGTAGGGAAGCTTAATAGAAATAGGCAATAAAAATTTTGGGTGCCATTGCCTTTAAGTAGCTTTTTTATATATGGGAAAATTAAATAAAAATATATAATATATATAAGACCATACAAATTTGTAAACAACTATTTTGAACGACAAGTTGTCAATTTCGAATTACTGCATTTATTCAAATTAACACGAAATCAAATATAAAAATATTTATATAGATTTGCTAGTTAAAATTATACTCTATAGCAATGTACTTAATGATACACTTAAATGCTACTCATATATAGTTTTAGTTTTAATTTAGGCTTCTACCAAAAATATGCTGTAAAGGGACTTTATTATTAAGCAAAAGTGCTCGGGAGTCGGGTTTTATTTGAGCGCATAAAATCCGAAAACTTTTGAAACCATAAAAGTCTGAGAACTCATAATACCCGCGAGCACTTTTGCACTTTTCCGTTATATAATCTCAGTCGAGCGAGATTATTTGAGAAGGATACCCAACACCTCTAACCCAACACAATAGCCAAGGCGGTCGCGCTCGTTTTATCATTTCTTTGCTTGAGCAGCACAGAGCCACATAGCTGCTCAAGACTGAATTTCTTTAGATCATCCTCCCCAGTTTTTTTAACACAGTAGAGAGTTTCTTTCTAAAACACAAATCGCTAACTTCCTGGGAAACGATGTCAAGCACTTTCTGTGTAACCACCTTGCGGACGGGTTGCATTTCATATTACTGCCCGGCTTGATCAGATCAGCTATACCAAGGGCACTTCTCCCGTCATACAGAATATAAACAAGTTGATTATTTCAAACAGGCGTGTAATATATTTTAACAGCAGTAAACACTGAGATATATTTAGCACTGAACAATTAATTAGTCACTACTGAATTTGGCGGGAAGCATACGTCATGCCGTTTCCTGATTGGTCAAGTTGAAACAATCGCAATGGAATGTGTTGCTGCAGTAAGCAGGCTGTTCGTGGGGAGAAAACCTCTGACCCGCGAACAGGCTGCGTAGGAGACTACAGAATAGATAATAGGACCAGAAGTCTCACTCAAGCGGAAACATGTCCCATCTTTTATACTGCGCATGCGCGAGCTAAACAAGTGTAATGCAGTGTTGACAATAGAAAATTATATTTAGTCTAGGACCTGTATATGAGTTGTATGCGTTTCATTTAGCACAGGTAATCTCAACTGTTTTAGGGCAAAATGACCATGGCGGTCAACATGGCATATGTGCCAAAACCTGACCAAAAAATGACCCCGCCCTGAAACGGCAGTTCGACATAGCTCTAACTTCAGAAAACAAAAAGCGATAGTCCTTCTGAAGTGCTTATAGTGTTTAGAAGGGTTGCTTTTAGGGGTGGTCATTGGAAGAAAAAAATTGTTTAAGTAAATATTTTACAAGAAAATGACCATGCACCACCCCAGGTAACTTGCTAATTATGCATAAAATAACTAATATGCCTGGCAGAAATTAAATATTCTTATTTCCTAAACAAAAATATCATGGGGGTGAAAAACTATGCTCAATTTAATATAAATATTGTTGATATTATAAGGATTGTCATTTTTTCTTTAAATATAATACATTTTATTTCACTTACGCCCCACGAAAACACGATTTCAGCCATATTTCGCCGTCTTGTTTGTTTGCTTTTTATCGCCGAATCTCGCAAATATATATATATATATATATATATATATATATATATATATATATATATATATATATATATATATATATATATATATATATATAAATATATATATGTTATTTACCGGCTGCGAGGTCCGGATGAGAAAAACTGTGCGCGAGGTCTTGAAAACGGCCCGAGCCCGAAGGGCGAGGGACGTTTTCAAGACCGAGGGCAGAGTTTTTCTCTTCCGGACCGACGCTGCCGGTAAATAACGTGTTTATTTTTTATCAGATATAAAAATTAAATTGATTAAAATTCCAGTGTTGCTTGCGAACTAATTTGAGATCAGTGCAGTTGTGTATTTTCAAAGCGAGGCTGACAAAAATTGAAATTTGAAAAATTGAATGATATAAAACACGATACGAAAACTCGAAAAAACTGGCAAGAAAGACACAAAAAGACGTATAGTTTCAGTAAAAATGTACATGCTTTTTTCATGAATATGGTATAGAAGAGAAGCTTTGGAATAAAAACTTTTATGCCAGGCGTTTTGGCTTTGGCTTTGACAAAATCAGTTGCTCCTGACAAACGACAAGTTCATGTTCAGATCAGATCAAAAACATATAAAAATGAATCTGTTTTCATTTAATCGACGTTTTTCTACTAAAAGGTCAATGAAAAGGGTATGTTGTTTTTATATTTTCGTATTTTTTCTTGTCGTTTCACGATAATATGCTTGAAAAAATTGTTTTTAATTTAAACACAAACTTTTACTTTGTTTACAATATTTATATCAGTGAAGAATGTATGACACAAATGGGTAGAGAATATATTCGTGACTTGTTTTCACTGCTGCAAATAAAACTTTTTTTAAATGGGAAAACATTTATTTTACAATAACTGTCTAAGCTGTAATTTTTTCACTTTTAAGTGGCCGAATACATGAGCATTTAAAAAATATGTAGTTTTCTCGACGTAACTTTTATACATGCCGAATAATTTTCCGACTTTCAGTCGCATTTCTCGAGGCATTTCTATCAAAATATTGTCAATTCTGGTGAACATCGTGCTTAGTATGAAGTCTTTAGGGCTTGATGCAATTCATTTTTGTATTCTGACTATCGTTAGGCTATGTTTTTCAAACGTTTTTGGCAGATTTTTTCTTTTAAAAAATTGTTTCACTCCTCAGTTTTTGTCGCGAAAGCCAGAGCGGGCAGTTGCATTTCACAGCGGGCAGTTGCGTTTCAGAGCGGGCCGGATGCAAAAAACCGGCCCGCTCTGAAAGGCTCTCAGCCAATCAGATTGCTTCATTTTCACTGATAAAAAATAAGTTAGAATATTAACCAAGCATTCTGGGTTCAATCCCGGACATTCCCCTTGCTTGTAATGGAACATGGGTCTTAGGACAAGAACAAGACAAGCTTGGAGGTAACTTTCAGGAGTATCAAACAGCTGACGGGGAGGTTACCGGTGTCAATCTTTGGGATAAAGTCCTTTCTCCATTCGAGATCGTGAGAGTCTCCAGAAAATGCGAATCTGGAGGAGCTACTGGAATCGTGAAGACCTGGGCAGATTTGGTGTCTGGAATTGAAGAAAATGTGAAGATTACATATCCAACTTGCCGTTGAACGTGCTATCCCTTTCTTCTTTATACTATTCATTAACGTTGATTGCTTTCAATTGATACCATGCAATTAGTCTTGACTTTTGTTCATAATTCAGTTCTAATAATTATGATTCAGTGTATGTGCATCAAATTATATATGTCACTTCAAAGCTGCGGAGATTGAGAGAGATATAACTACTTGAAAACTAAAACAAGCAGAACTTCGACGTTTTAATCAACAAAAGGCCTTCGCTCGCTCGAAACATCGAAGTTCTTCCTGTATTTTTCAGGTATAGTTTTATCTCTCTCGATCTGCAGCTTTCTTGTATAAGAAACCAACTTTTACGTAACCTGATCCTCGGAATCCAATGGAAAAGTGCAAAAAGTCCTACGTATACTGTTACGCGTGTTGGAGAAAAAAGATTTCCCAGTGTAAGGTATTTGCTTTAAGAAGTATTTTAAACCTTACTTGGTTTTGAGGTGTTTTAGTTCTTGTAATTTTACTGTCCTGGTCTTCACGCCTGTTAAATCATGCACCCTGTTTTATATTATAGGGGGAGAGAGAGGGCAACCTATGATTTTTTCCAATTCCAATCATAAGGTGGCTCCGTACAGTTCTCTAAAATTTTAGGTAACCTCGTCAAAGCTATAAGAAGCCTGGTGCTTTATAAACCCACTGCATGTAAGTTAAGCTTTTTAATTTCGTATGTTCAGGGAGTCAAAAACAACTGGTATCTTTTAAGAAAAAAATGTAATTTAATCCATTGTCCAGCAAATTTTTCCCTAAACAATAAATTGAATTTAAATACTTGTAAAACTACTGTTTCCTGGCCAAAAAAGACACTCAAAACTTGCGTTTTCGCTCATTTTGATAACCAAAAAAAAATTCGCGCGCCTCCGTAATCATTCAGGCCAGCGCAAACAAATTCACATGTTATCTCCAAGGCAGTATTTGTTTGAATACGAAGTTAATGGTATACAGTTTATTCCTGTTCTTTGAGTGAAAGCTGACAGAATCTCCTTTTCTTTAGAAAACATCTGCAATGAAACCAAAAACTTTACTCGTTTCTTCAACTACAGGCGTTTAACTAATAATTCTGAGCGCGCAGTTGGCGAGAAATAATTCTCAAATTCATTAATAATTCATGAGTAATTCAGCCAATGATAATCACCTATTTGATCACAAGATGCCATTTGGATACTTGATGAAAGTCACTAGTGTTTTCATCAAATATCTTAATTACGCATGCAATATTACTTGAATAGAATTCCTAATTACGTTATGCTTGGTTATGAATTCTATTCAAATCAGCAAGCGAAAACATTCTGTTACGTCTCGATTCATTTGAGAAGCCATATAAACAACTCGAGCTCGTGTCTCACCGGGATATCCAAACACTCGAAAACAATGTATGAAAACACTCGCGCTTCGCGCTCGTGTTTTCATACATTGTTTTCTCGTGTTTGGATATCCCGGTGAAACACTCGCTCACGTTGTTCATATATTACGTGAAATACCTTGTGAAACATATGTAGTGATCTCAAGTGAGTAGGATAGTGACGTGACAACGGCGCCCACTAACAGAGTACAATAAATGTGTTAGATAGGACCATTGAAATGAATATATAACTGGAACGCTATTGACTGCTCATGACAATGAAACAATTGTTGACCGGTCAACAATAGCATGGGTGCAGTGCGCATGCGTGTCAACCGTGAAGTTCCAAAATTCATTTTATTGATCTTTTTTTATTAAACGTTTATGGTATTCCATTTATCTAGTTTTGGTTTCAAAGTTCACTCCAATAACCGGTGAATTATTTCATGATACTTTGACACTTTTATACTATATAACAAAACACTTGTTTACTGAAATAAGTGATAAATATAGCGTCGTTCACAAGAATTCGTACCAAGCATATACAATGAGTTTGCTTTGACTGTTGTGTCGTGATTTTATTATATACTGTCTTGTAATATGCAAAACAGGTATACAAGTGCTAAATGGAAACAAATGTAAAAGACACCCCCTCCCTCCAGTACACCCCTCTCTAACAAAGGGCTCCCTTTTGCACGGTCAGCCAGGTAAGATCGAATACTCGCTATCTGCCTAAATGGAAGGACGTTCAACATCTCCGGTTTTGTAAAGCGGGGGGAAGAGGTTCAGAAATATCCATTCGATCCCGATTTAAAGCGATTAGTTTCAATCACCATTCTCCATAACCTTTGTTGTCTACTAGCATGATCGGATCAATTCATAGTGTATGGGGCCGATTACATGGAACTTTCAACCCCGGGGTTGAACTCGGCCCTGTTAACCGGGTTGAAATTTTTTGCGATTATATGGGCGATTTCAACCCCGGGGTTGAAACGCTATACTATACGTTCTCGGCATCGATTCCCGGAACTCGGAAGTAGAAAAAGCCCTCATTTTGTTTTCTTGTAATAAATAGTCACTATCACGCATGCTCGAATAAGTCATGATAATTTCAGCCCTGGGTTGAAAGGATTACATGACAACATTTTCAACCCAGGGCTGAGTTCAACCCCGGGGTTGAAATTTCAACCCTGCTTGGCTGAAATTTCAACCCCGGGGCTGAAATTTCAACCCCGGGGTTGAACTCAGCCCTGGGTTGAAAAGTTTGTCATGTGGTAATCGCGCGTTTGATTTTGATAGAGTTTTGCATTATACAGACAGGACTGAAATTTCAACCCAGTAATCAGGGCTGAGTTCAACCCCGGGGTTGAAAATGCTCCATGTATTAAACCGGCCCCTTATTGCATATAAAAGCTCTTATATTCCCATAAATCTTGCAAAGACAAAGTAATGATTAATGTGTTAAAATGTACGTCAAGTACACCAACTCACCAATTTCCAGTCTTCTTTCGTGTTATGCGTGTAACCCAATAAATGGCATATACCATGAGTCACATAAACCTAGTATTAAAAATGGTCGATTGATATATACTAAGAATCATTATTATTATAATTATTATTATATTTATATTTATCCAGGATACCTACGTCACCGAAGTGAATCATAAGAATAGAAAACAAAGATTTCATTGTATAAGAACGTTTATTATATAAAGTATAGTGCTTTAAATAGTACTTCCAGCACTGATAAAAGTGATAATCTCACATGTGAGATTATTCATGATAATCTCACATGTGAAAATTATCGCTTTTCAATTATCGCTTTTCTGGAAAAATTGTCGCTTTTCAAAGACTGTCCTTTATATAATAACCAGAATAATACATGGATGCTTAGAAATACCAGATTTATTTCTCGTGTTGAACATGATATCTCACTCGTTCGCTGCGCTCACTCGTGAGATATCATGTTCAACACTCGAAATAAATCTGGTATTTCCGAGCACCCCATGTATGATTCTCTATGTAATTAACGTGCAAGATCCGCGGTCTCACACTGCATGGGAAACCTTTTTCGAAACCATTAGTCAAGTAAATAATGATAACTTAAACTATAATGAGAACTTTTGTGATCGTACTGCATAACAACGACGTGGATTTCCGTCTAAGACAGGAACTCGTGTGACGGATTTCCGTCTGGTATGAATGTGAAACGAAAACCATCGGACGGGTAAACCCGACAAAATAGGAGACCCTCCATCCCAGTCTCTTTGCAACGTTACGAGCAGCGTTATTCGTCTGATATAAATTTAAGACGAGTTTCCCGTCTGAAACAAGCAGCGGAGAACCAACTATTACAAGACTGATCATTATTTATTCTGGGGGGTAACACTGAAGAGAAATGTTTTTAGTGGCAAACATTTTGCTGACCCAACCATTAAAAAGTAAAAAAAATTGATTACCCAACCTCAAATATCAATTGAAAAATAAATACCCACCCCTGGCCAAAAAATTTACAAAAAGATACCATTTAGTTGTCACACATGTCCTTTATACGACCTTATACCACTTCTGTGACATGAGTTTGATTAACGGATTGTGAAATTTCCTGCAGTCTAAAGTTTCATGTTGTCTGCACATGTACTTTGTTTGGAGACACCATGACACCATTGATATATATATGACTGTTGACATTGCTTTTTATTCTCCAATATTTCAGTGAGTCATGTGCTTTGGAAATTACAGTAAATTTTTATTACCCAACCCTTGAGTTGTTTTGCTTTTTATTTACTCAACCTTTTACTCACTCAAAATCTTGTTTACCCAACCCTTTTCTCATCGGTGCCACCCCCGCAATAAATAATGACCGGTCCCTACGTCGAGCTCTAACTTAACCACGATTCATGTATATATACTAAGGTGATACCATGGTAAGGTTTATAGGTAAAAGGATTTTGTAGATGGAAATTTCGAGTGTAAATTTTACAGGCCTTAAAATATCTTTTCCAGGGCCGTCTGACAAAATGTCCGATGACGTTGAGTTTGGGTCGAACATATGTCCGATGACCTTCAGTTCAGTTTTGACTTGGAAATAAGTCTGAATGACACAAATGAATAAACGGTAAATGTTGTAAAGATATTAAATAATTTGTTTCTTTCATACTTATTTCCTAGCCAAAATTAACTTACTTGCCAGAACAGACAACATTTCCAGTTCACCTTTTTCTCTAGTCCCGGACTAGGACTAGGACTAGGGTAGCCTCCTCCGCAGGCATCTCGTAGTTCACGTGCTTTTTGCCTGCAAGAAATTTTGCCCGATAATCGAAAGGCAATGCCTGCGGAGGAGGCTATGACTAGGGTACATTTTGATTTACGTTGGACAAAGCTACAGTTCGGTTGGACAGCAATACACTCGGGTCCGACAAACAATAAACCTCAGTTTCATTTTGGTCGGACAGAATGTCCGGTGGTTTCCTCTCTAAGTCCGACAATTTCACGAATGGGTCGGACAATGTCCGTGACCGACCGATATTTTAAGGCCTGTAATTTTATATATTTATTTACATTTAACCAGGAGCAGCTACGAAAATTGCAACTACAGGGTGTCTAAAAAAATGCTATGGAAATTCAACAGGCTGTCGTGCATCATAAACTTAGCTAAATAATTCAATTTTTACAGCTGTTTTTTTAAGAGCTGTTATTTAGCCTTTCTATGATACATTTATTAAATCGTAACGATGAGAAATGGCCACATACTCGTCAAATAAAAATTGCCGGTGGAAATCACATTCTTCCACCGTTGCCGGAATTGCATGAAAAATGAAACATACTAGACAATTCCCTGCAAGAGGTGAAAGAGGGAATTAAAGTTGAATGATGTTAAATTATCTAAAATGAGCTCAACTCGTCAATCTTCGTCTTAGTGAGACAATAAGAACGTCCATTATTGCATTAAACATGGTTCAATTAACCTGCACTGAAAAGAGAACATTCGTAATCAAAACGTTTTACGAAACAAATACCTTGCAGCAGGCTCGCATTGCTTTTGGATTGATTAATTTTGCATAATTAATTTTTAATTCCCAACGTGGCAACGGTGGAAGAATGTGATTTCGACCGGCAATTTTTATTTGACGAGTATGTGGCCATTTCTCATCGTTACGGTTTAAAAAAGGTATCATGCATAAAACACCTAAATAACAGCTCTTTCGTCCTATGCAAAATTGAATTGTCTTACAACCAGTCTTAATTACAAGACCTCATCGAGGATTACATGTGTTCGTCTAATCATCGTCAAATGGATACGCGTCTATTACTCATCATCAAAGCGTGCACCCGTGCACCAACGGCTGGCAAGTGCAGCCTGTGTTTGACTGTAGGAAAGTGCACTAGTGCAGTTAAACTGGAAAATATTTTCTGGAGAATATTTTGCATAACTGAATATTACAAACTCAACCGTAAAATCTCCACTAAAAATCCAGGTATGAAGCGACCACCTGTGGATACGAACGTTCTTTAAGGGGATGAGTAGTTACTACGAATCGAGAAAGCCTGGGTACAAAATAGTCAAATCGGAGTACGAAACGATAAGGGTACCAAAAAGGCAGGAGTGCAAAATGATCATAAACTGGTTATGGTACTATATGCAGAACGATTTAAAACAGTAGAAAACGATGACCGGATCCTAGGGCTTTCGCTGCAGAACAACAAGTGGAATTAAGAGAAGAAGGCTGAGATTGATCGACATGCACAAAAAGAAGAGATGAAGGACAGGTGGTCAGAGACAGTATGGGGTTAGAGATATTAACCCTTTAAGTGGCAATGCGCCCAGATGCGCCCTACTTTATTATTTTACTCTGTCTAACGCCAGACGATTTTACTTGTCAGGGGGAGAGTACTGCCACTCACTGGGTTAAAAGCGACTAATGGAGGATGAGGAAGACAAAATAATGGACTGTGTAAGTTAAGTGCAAATGGCAAGGTTCAAAAAAAGAATGATAGACAACAAACCAAGAATTCAGCCTTGGGTCAGTCTGGACCTAGAGATGCATGGATAAAGGATTAGAAGAAAATGCTCAAATAATTTTAAAACTGCAGTAATTATTTTTGCATGATGCAAATAAAGAAATTAGGATAGCTGGTACATTAAACCAAGGTAGGAAACAGTAGCTATATAGACCAAACGTTTTTTGACATATTAATTATATATATTGTAGCTCACAAATGTTTGCACATACTGGTAAAGAATTTTGAAAATCTGTTTCATCTTCTACACATTGTTGTTTGATAACAGATGGACATAAAAATATATCTCCAAGGCTGTTGTCAAATCCTAGTGACTCAATCTGTAATTGTCCAGGAATAATGTCCTGCAAAGGTACAATGTAATTACAATAGGTACATGATTTAGGGCAGTATATATAGAAAAAATAATAAAATTGAGGTTCTGAATTCTGATCCCAAAATGTCAATGGACGTAACTCATGGATTGGGTGTGGCGCCAACTCAACTTGCACTCCCCCTCTAAAGAAACCAAACCATTTTAGAGATTTTTATTTAGCAGAGGTGGTTAATTAAATCATAAAAACTAAAGGATGAGATTTTTTAAAGTTTTTGATAATCCAAAACTGCAAAACATTTTTGTGACTAGTTATAGAAAACATTATTATCTCAACCAATCATACACCATGCATGCATATGTCATTGCATGTGCAAGTGGTGTTGTGTCCATAAAAGTGGTGTTATCAGGGACATAGCCAGTCCCCCCTGGCAAAATATTGGGCCCCCTTGGAAAAAATTCTGACCAGTATAAGCCATGTGATTATATTTTCATTTCTAATTGTAATGGAAATTTTATATCTTTCTATGCATGTTTTAAATGTTCTGGATTTGTTTATGAGTAAGTATAGTGTTATGTGTTAACTGGTTATTTGAAATCACCAAAACAATTAAAATAGCCCCCAAAATGCTGAAAACATCATGGTACTTTTTTACTGACTCTAGAATTAAAATTTTTTCCCAGGGTAGCATATACCCCCACACCCCCCTAAAAGTTAATTGTCCTATATTATGCATGCATGCATGCATGATATAGGGGAGTCCAAAATACATTTTCACATAATAAAATAATTTTATTCAAACTGGTGCAGGGCCTCTTCCTCACATTTTTTCGGCCCCCCTTGACTAGAAATCCTGGCTATGTCACTGATCGAGTGATGAAAGTCTAGTACTAGCTAGTAAACTTGCATGGTTTATATAAAGTACGTCAATCTTTTGTCAATTGTTTTGGTCATTGGCATGTTATAAATTTATTTTTGTATTTATTATTGTTAAGATTACTGTATTATATTGTATTAATTTTGTATATAAATTATCTATTTTTGTAGAAATCTGCACCTTTTAATTGACATAGACTACTTAAATCACACAATAGTCTTAGTCCTAGCCTGCAGAGGGGGCTGTATAGTCTAGTTCTAAGTATTAGAGGACTTAAGGTATCATCTACTGATCTGCATGTGCAGTACTCTTCACTCAGGATTTAACAATGAAATTGATCAACACCCTCAGGCTAGTATTTGCAATTCAAGTATGGAAGCTAGGGGCCATATTGGAGAATGGAGAGGGCCAGGGGCTTAACACTGTAGAGGGGGCATATTTAGCCAAGACACAGGAAGAAACTAACATGAGCTTCAGAGACAATCCATACATCTAATTATCTAGAGAGGGGTGGTTATACAATTAAATGTATTTATTTATCTTATTTAATTTAATGATTCTTATAGTTTATATACCTGATGATTTGGAAATGACAAAACGTCTGTTGATCCTTCAACATTGCGGTACACTTTATTCATCTCTTTTATGCGCAGTTTACTCACGCATATTACACCCAAGCTGTAACTTTCTATTAAATCAAATAGGTTCATTAAAATAGAGACATGACTCTGCAGATGTTTAACACTGAGTGGAACAGACCTTTGAAGATTTCGAACCACAAAGGACATTATTTCAAAATTATAAACGATGCAATATAAATATATTAAACATCTTTCATTATGAAGAAGGCTAAATTAGTTGCATGCGCATTTGATATTTATATTAAAGAAGAATTGATCTGCACCAACTTTAGGACTGGTGGAACAAAATACCAGGCTTACATGAAGTACTGAAGGTTTAATATTGAAAACAAAAATATTGTTTTACACTGGTTTTTATAGTAAAAATATAAATAGTTGAAAAAGTTCAGTATATTTTTAAATACATAGAGCATGGGTAAAAGAAAAAAGAAGACAAATAAATCTGGTATGTATATTTCTATTGTTAAATCGCTAAATTTGAAATTCTAGAAAGTCTAGATTTTTCTCACCACGTGGTGGCGATTGAAAGTCATGGTTTGATCAACAAAAACATAATTTCTTCCCATTTTAATAATTGTTGCTGAAATAAATGCTGAAATTTTTGCATGTGGCGATTTCGAAAGGATCGAGTAGACCTCAGTTCTATATGTAAATTGACTAAATTCCCATTTGTTTATAATTGTTTATCACTTTGAATTTTTAATATTCAAATGAGAATGAAAACATGCATAAAGACAAAGGGTGATATTTAACAATGAGATTGAGCATGATATGAAGAATTATCAAGCCCAATGTTTGTGCTGTCAACCAAAGCCTTCATACAAAAGTAATTAAGGGCCCACCCATGCAATTGGGTTAACCGGCCAGCACTGTCCAGCTATTGACTGAAGATCACTTTATACATAATTTCTCTTATATAATATATATAGTTATGATCTGCATGTCATGTAATGTTATTTTGAACTATATGATAATAAAGTGAAAGATAATTTTAATTAAACCAAAACAAATTAGGGGCCATTCACAAAAAATGTGACGCTTGTGGGGGTAGGAGGCTATTTGATCAGGAGTCACATAGTGTCACAAGGGGGGAGGGGTATATCACAAGTGGTATCATGTGACGGAGAGGCGTATAGGGGACAATTTATCCCTGTCTATAACAAAACAAGACTGTGTCCCTTAATAGATGACAAATCAATGTTTTCCGTTAAAATGCTCAGGACTCCTGACATCCCCATGGAAATATACGGCACTCCCGTTTATTCAAAGAACCTGAGTGGGAAACTGTTTAGGCTGAGGTTTTAAATAAGGCATTGAAATAGTGTTGATTTATAGATAATGTTTTGAATCTGTTGTTGCATATTAAATTTGTGTTTTGTGAGTTGTCTTTTTTATATATTTTTTTTTTTTTGGGGGGGGGTTGGCTCAGTGTCACATATTTTATGATGGGGTGTACTGGTAGCTGTCACATATTGTCACATATCGTAGGGAGGGGTGAAAAATTGGCAAAAACAGCTTCACATATTTTGTGAATGACCCCTTATCAATTTGAACTATTTGGGTATAAACGTGTGGGAGGAGAATTATTTTTCGTTGTATATTTGCCAAATTTCAATATTTCATGTTGTCAGGGAGGGGTAAAAAATTATTAGATGCAGATCCCCATCTCTAATATATGCCAATGCGACAGCTACTCAACATCCCACACTCTCGTACCCAGAGCCCTTCTTACGCACGGTGTGACAAGGGGCTCTGGCGAAATCCATATCCAAACTGACATCTGATTGGCCCGGATATTGTTTTCTTACCATGTTTTTATGATATCCGGTAACCCGGTTATGGATTTGGCCAGAGCCTCTTGTCACACCGCGCGTAAGAAGGGCTCTGGGTACGAGAATGAACATCCCATGGACCACTAAGATTTTAAGGTAAGTGGCAGCCTTGTCCCCAGGTCCCATAGTGTTCTCTGTGGCGCAACTTTTTGCATTGGCCCTAAGCAAGGCAGCATGTGTGCTCGCCACAAATTAAGCGCACAAAAAAGCTGTAAGACTGTGTTTTTTGTCCACATGCATCCACATAAATAGATGAGCACCCAATATGGTACACCCAGTTTTGATATCCTGGCTAAAAAACTGGAAAGTTTTCCTCTAATTTATTTGCCCCTTAATTACACCATCGGGTGAAATATGGTTATTCCAGTGGGCAGCATATTTGAAGCTAGTTTTTATTTGATAGGTGTTTCTTCCAAAGAGAATAAAAATGAAAGCAAGGATAAAGAAGAAAGTTTGCATGAACAAAAATTTACTGCAGATGATCTACTTAAAAAGGTTCAGAACTTTGATATGTGCATACTGTAGATTAGTCAACTTTAATCAATTGAATAGGTTTTGGATTTATGTCACTTAATTGCAAGCTCGCTGCGATCGAGTGCTTTCATAATACTCAACAATTTATTTTAAGTAGATGTAAACACTCTTCACAATGAGCTTGCAAGTTGGTTTTTGCAATGTGTGGAAAGGAGCCTCAAGCTAGGGAAAGATTAGCGTTAGAAAAGAGCCTGAAGAAATACAGAGAGGGAGAAATACAGAAGAGCCTGCCTGACAGCCTGAAAAAATTAGATCACCACCCATTTGGTTAATATTAAACTAAATATGCAAGCATGATTGACATTTCCGTACAAATGTTAGATAAACCATAGGCAGCCCAGCAAACACATGTATTCACTTAAAAATGCGTTAAAAACATTTAAAAATGCGCATAAAGTTCCCCTGACTTTGGTATCTAGTCTGCATACATAATGCTACACAATAACTAAGCATGATGACGTCATTGTAGGATATTATTACATAATACTATACAATATTTCTAGAACCACTGAGTATTTTAATAAAATACAAATACTATACTATATGACAATACAATGACGTAACCATGCGAGTCTGCATACATAATGCTACACAATAACTCGCATGATGACGTCATTGTAGGATATTATTACATAATACTATACAATATTTCTAGAACCACTGAGTATTTTAATAAAATACAAATACTATACTATATGACAATACAATGACGTAACCATGCGAGTCTGCATACATAATGCTACACAATAACTCGCATGATGACGTCATTGTAGGATATTATTACATAATACTATACAATATTTCTAGAACCACTGAGTATTTTAATAAAATACAAATACTATACTATATGACAATACAATGACGTAACCATGCGAGTCTGCATACATAATGCTACACAATAAAACAATACAATGACGTAACCATGCGAGTCTGCATACATAATGCTACACAATAACTCGCATGATGACGTCATTGTAGGATATTATTACATAATACTATACAATATTTCTAGAACCACTGAGTATTTTAATAAAATACAAATACTATACTATATGACAATACAATGACGTAACCATGCGAGTCTGCATACATAATGCTACACAATAAAGCGCTAGATACCAGAGTCAGGCGAAAAGCATTTTTGAATGTTTTTAACGCATTTTTAAGTGAATAGTTTACATATATTTGCTGGGCTGCCTATGGATAAACACAATTAATCCGTTTTAAATCTGATGAAAAACGTTGAGCAATATTCGCAAACGATTCCTGTGGAATCGAATTTGTAAACCAAATCTTAATTTAAACTGAGAGCAGACAAGAAGAGCCTGAATTGTAGGTGCATATAAAGTGTTTCTTCATACTGGGTGTCAACTATTTGACAATTTGTGAATTTCTTATTAAAATATTGACACGTTTGAATATCAGAAAAGTCGCTAATCATTATATTTCTAACAAATGCCGGCCTCCAAAATGCAGTTAAGATGCTTTCATCTGTATGATCTGATCCTCCGTGATCCTCCTATATCATATTGTTTTATTTAAATGCCTTATTGTGGATACATGAAGGCCTATATATATAAATAGTCATATTATTGCATGGTTATAGGGTACTATCATTTCAAAAATCGGATAGAACAGCATCATTCCTCTAATCTCGACATTAATTAAGAGTGATATTTCTGGGCCTGAGTGTGTTGAACAATTATTACGAACTTGGTTGAAGGACCTAACCCCTGAAAAATATAAAATGAACATTGTTTTTGACTTGTTCCTACAGTAGCTTGTGCTAATGCTGTGTTCAATAATATATAACAATCGGCCATCGCGGCCATTTTACTAGCAAAACGGTGATATGGGCGTTGATTGCTCCGCACGGACATTATGGCCGACCATTTTGCCGCATTACTGTACTAATTCTCCCTCGCTTTTGCAATACCAAAACGCGTAGTCTCGTATACACATGCAAAGAAAGATGTTTTTCGGAAAACAATGCAATGTGAACCCACCGTAGCGAACTTCGCAAAGTCCGTAACGCGGTTCGGTTGTTCCTATCTCTGAAAGATACCGACGACTTTTAAAACTTACAGCTCGCCAAATTTATTGATCGAAAAATAGCTAGTGCTCTATTATATCCGACAAAGCATGGGTTAAGTGGGTTAGTTTTTGGGATTATACTGTTTTGATTTCTTGCTTTTTGTTGTTTATATCAAAAGGTTGAAGAATACATGGAAAGTTTCAACTTTGATGTAGCTGAAAGGTTTTGCACTCGTGCTCTAGAAATGTCTCCAGACAATCTACAGGCATTAAATATGGCTGCTTCAATATATTTGGAAATCGGAAAGATTGATGAAGCAGTTAGTGTATCCTTTTTGCAATATTTTGTGAATATAATGCTATTTTCAGTTGATAGGTGAATGTTGACAGTTATAATTAGTAAGGTGAACTTGAAAGCTCGCTTGAAAGATGTAATTATATCGCGTCACTTGGATTATCAATCTACTCCAATATTCATGAGTTATAATTATAGTATGAAAAAAAGGGCCGAAATATTGTCCACGCAGGCGTTTGTTTTATGGCTTGACATTGAACAACTTGGAAACGTTGTAGAAACATCTAAATATCATGTGTTTGTTATATTTAGGAGCATGCAGTTTAGATATTCACCGCTTATAAAGACAATTATAAGCTGAAGACATTGCGTCATGCATGAATTTGTTCGACGGCGGAGATGGTGTTCGTCTACTATCATTGAACAAGAGAAGCAATTATTCTACAAAACATGTTTCTGATGATGTTTCCTGGTTTGCTCACATGGCTATACGAATTAGAAGTGCCTTGAAAAGTCATATATTAATGAGCTTAATATAAGCTGTCAAGAAACAGGTTTTTTTCTTAATTACTATAAAATAACCAGTGTTTAAGACACGCTATAGAGATTGAACCATGCAAAGGTTTCAGTAAATACATGACGTTAGGTGAGCTTTTAGAAGGAGAAGAAGCAGTTGAGTGTTTGAAAAAAGGAATTGAGATAATGATTACTGAGAAAGAAACAAATGAAAAGGTATATATTGTGTCGTATACTATATTTATTTCATGCAGTAGTTCTTATCTTGTAATTGAGACTACAGTATTTAACGAAACTAATATACAATAATAATAAATAAAAAAATCGTAGCATTCCCAATTAAATTTGCGTTGCATTTTTCATTAAAACCGCTACATGCCATTACTATACTATAGCAGTACAATAATTGCATAAAAACACTGCATGGTTTCATGCAATTTATTATTTATACTGTATGATAAAAATCGGGTACAAAATTACAGTGAAGTTTGTCAAATTTTAGGAGAACGTTTCTGATAGTGCAGGTGCTGTAAATACTGAACATGAAGAAATTACTGATCGAGACATTTCAAATGCATTTTGTTCACTGGCGGAAATATATCTAACTGATTGCTGGTATGGTACCTGCATGCAGCTTCATTTTTTTGTATTAATAATAATGTTTAATTTTCTGTAATTAACTTGGCAATTAAATTAAGTGGTATGTGTGACCATTTAAAGTTTGCCATTTGTGTATATTTCAAGTTTTGTAGAGGATGCTGAGAATTCTTGCAAATTATATTGTGAAAAAGCGATAGAGAAGGATGCAGACAATCCTGATGCTTATCAAGTCATGGCGAACTTTCTGTTGAGTGAACAGAAGAACGAGGTTTGTTTGTCTTCTCGTGATACTTCGTTGATACACTACTGTATATAATACTTGTCTTGAAAATACGACACTGTACATTATCATCCTCGCATAATAACAACAGCAAACTAAATGTTTGATGATACACTGGCTAATAATAACAATTAATTAACCTACTATGCATAGCTAATTTACTAACCAGCCAATTCTAATTTGTACCTGACAAATGTATAAAGTAGTTAATTGGCTATACTTATTGTACTAGCAAACTAACAAATTGCAATCTGTATATGCCATGAGGAAAAGTAATAAAAATTATTATTAATTGGTAGATAGCCTGATGTTATTTGACTGACAAACTAATAATATCAACCAGCTATATATTACTGGTTAACTAACCATCTTTGACTAACTATAACTCAACTTTAACGGTAGTACTGATGATATCTATACAGTATAAAGATATATGGTTTGATTTTAGGAAGCTAAAGAAATCTTGTTAAAAGGTTTAAATCTCTGGCATGGCTGTGACGACCCACACATAAAGGTTGGACATGTTGTAGATATGTATCAGTTATATAAATCCAATTTAATGGTATATAGGGATGGTAAGTAGCTAATAAAGGCCGGTTCTAGGACAAAACGGTTTGCGCATGCGCGGGTTAAATTGATGACGTCACTTCCGGTTGAATCGATGACGTCACTTCCGGTTCCCCAATTTCCCGCGCCGTCCTGGGGGTCCTCTGCCTGCCGGACACCTCCCCCGTGCTCGCGCATCCGTGGTCGCGAACACGCAGGTACGCAAGTTCGTACACACGTGCTCTGACAGTTTGACAGTTTGCCAAATACTCGTGGGTGTTGATCCGATGTTCCGAGGGCCCCGCACGCCCTCACACCCACGTGCCCGTACGCCCCGCATGCCCACATGCCGGCATGCCCGCACGCCCGCGCGTGCTCACACGCACGCTTGTCGGAGTCTTGCTGAACAGAATCAACATTTATAGATTTATCAGGTTAAAAATAAAAGTAATGTCTTTGCCTAAATGGATTAGGGATAAGAAAGCAGTTACTAATATGGAGTGCGAAGATGGGGATAGTTTTAAGTATACAATCACACGTTCTCTGCATCCGGTGGAGAAAAAGGTAAGTACCGTTAGCGGAACCCTGATAGAATAGTCGGAGAATCTGGACTGGTCGTCACCGATTGTTCCGGAATTTGAGAAAAATAACGGAATAGGGATTAATTTGATCGGATTGTCTGGCGACAGGATTGTTGCATTAAAGGTGGCAGGATGGACGTATCCGAAGGTTGTTACGTTATTTTTTTACGGATCTAGGTATTATGTTGTTAGAAATATAAGTCGTTTATGGTCGTGTCAAATTAACAGGAGTAGGAGGTCGAGGATATTTTGTGATCGGTGTTTGCTTTCCTTCGGAGGTAAGGTAGGGTTTGATAAGCACATTCTCATCTGTCGCACCAGTATAAATAAAGGTATGTATTCTTCTGAAGTGTCTTACGATAGATGCCGGGAAAGTACGGATTTTCCTTTTGAAGTGTCTCTTAAGAAATATGAGGAGAATATGGATTTGTATTTAAATACTGTAAAAAGGTCCAATTACAAGGACATGAGCGTCATTTATGTGGCGTATTTAGACTCTATCGGTTGGAACTTTGATGGACCGGCTCCAGATGGGGAATTGCTGAACGGTATGGATTCCCCGCTTTCAAAGACCCTTTCAGCATACCATAAAAGGTTGTGTCCACCCAGGGGACCGAGGAAGGAGAGGAAGAGGAGCAAGGACATGGAGCTTTTTGATATAGCGGAAAAGGAGTACTTGGATCTCCTTGCTTCGAAGGAACCTGTGGAATATCCCAACGAACACTTTTGTTCCGAGGGGCATAAGCATAATCTTATTGATATAGGCGGGAAAAGAACGTGTCGCGAATGCGGGTTAGAGGTTGGTCTAACCAGTTACGTTTCTGGATATGATTGTTGGGACACAGCAATTATGAGGAGTAAGCCAGCTACCGTCGAATCCAGGGTCTATGGTTTTATAAAAAGGAAGGGTGTGTCAGGGTACGAACTGTTTGGGAAAGTATCGCCTGGGGTTATAAATAAAATTGTTAATATTTGTAACAAAGAGGAACCTAGGGGAAAGAGACTACCTAATCTTAATATTATTAGTTATCAGGTATGTAAACGATTTGGTGTGGAGGCTGACTGGTCTTTACTTAAGATTCCTAAGGGGAAGGTCCCTCACGATCGGTGTAAGAAAATATTTGAGACATTAGGTTGGGATTATGTTGAATAAATTTTAATGTTTATTAAGTCATTAAAATTGAAGTAATAGTCTTAGTGTAACGATAATAAGGAGTACCTCAACCGTTATCGGAATTACTAGGCAGCTGATCAGACACAACCACACTAGTTTCCGTGGTATTCTCATCATTTTGTTTATCGTATTTCTTTACGGTTGTGCTGGCATAACCGATTTGGGTATGTGCGCTCATCGTGATGTCACCCCGTTCGATGCCAATGCCAAGGTTGAACATCTTCCTTCTTTTATGATCTTTGTTGTACTTTATTATGTTTGCGGTTCCGGGTTTTGAGGACAGGCATCCCATTTTATTTCTTACCTTTGTTTTTGACAGGTTTGGGTTTGGGTTTAGGTTCCGGCTTGGGTTCCGGACAACATTTACCCTTCTTCATGTATTTGTAGTTCTTTACGCTGGAACTGTTAAATTCGACCCTTGCATCTGCACCGAAGGTTAGGCTTCCCTTACCCACCTTAACACCAACGTTTGCTTCCTTATTTTTCTTTTGCTCTTTGACGATTTTTTCCTTTTTATCTCCGCTACTCATTTTTATTTAACCGGAAAATAAAAAATGCCATTCAACATGATTATCGTAGGTATGACGGCCTGTGGGAAGACGCATTACCTCATCCAGGAATTAAGGACGACGTTCTTCCATCAGTTTGAAAATATATTTCTGATTTGTCCTACCTATCACTGGAATAAGACCTATGATCAGGATTTCATTCATGAGGACGACAATTTCTTTGTTATCCCCTGCCGGCAGGATGACGTGGAGGACTACCTTAAATTTGTAGTGGACTTCACCAAGGGAAGGGAATCTCTCGTCATTCTGGACGACTGTGCCAGCACTAAGTCCGTGAAGGATCGGACGGGAGAGTTGGTTGACCTTGGCTTTAGTGCAGGTCACATGAGTATTTCAACCATTGTTATTACCCAACAGCTGACCTCCATTGCCAAGCCGTACAGACAGAATATTTCGAAACTGGTGACGTTCTGTAATCCGAATAGGCAGGACATGAAGATTATTCTGGATGAATACCTTCTTGTTGACAATGTGGAAATGAGATCTATTAGGGAAAAGTTGAAGGAGAATAAGTATGCTCATCTAGAAGTGAGCCTTGTACATCCATTCAACCACGAAGTAAAAGTTCCTGTATTATAATAAAGAGAATGGAACAAGAACTACCAAACGCAGAGAATACGGAGATAGTGGACAGTAGGGCAGAGCTTATTCGCCTGTCCAATGCGGGAGAGATTAAGCAGTCCGAGAGTTACCTGAAGAAGGCATCCGGGAAGGTTATCATGAAAGTACGGAGGGAATACATTACCGCACAGAGGGAAAAGGCAAATGTGGTGCTGGCAGAGGCTTTGATTGAAAAATTTTCGGATCTCATGGAAGCTATCAGTATGGTGGATAGTGGGAATGAATTGAGGGAGGAATTAAATCAGGATAAACTGTTTAAGAGTGATGTTAAAAGTGTAGTGGCAAAGCTGTCCCCATACATACCCTACCTGGGTATTGTTAGCGGTGGAGTAACGACGGTAAAGCATGTCTATCGTAGGACCCCCGAACAACCACCTGAGGAAGGAGCGGAGGCCGACGATCAGGCATAAATATTTTCAGACCCTGTTGGGTATGAAAAAACTATAGTTTCTAAATAATTTAATATCTTATTCCAGCAAGTTGTCCATTTGTGATCTTGATAACACCGTCGGAAAGGACGAACAGGTAACATATAACGTTTGCAGTTGTGGCTTTCTTTGTGATCTCCACCAGTATTCCGGATTGAGTGTTTTGTATTTTAGCACCGTTTCCGTATGTGTTAGCATCGCTTGCGGTTCTTAGGTCGATGACTAGTGCGAATTTCTTGTCTTTGAAGAATCCGGTTAGTGTCTGATGACTGATTTCGTCGGTACCGAACAGTCCCCTTGCCTCCTCGTGCAGTCTTGTTTTTGGGATACCCTGACTATAGACTGCATTGGGAACACCTTCTACGGTTACCCTAACCTTTTCGATGTTGGGGTAGATGTATTCCTCGCTGTCTGTCTTTGTCTTGTTTGTAAATAGCATAACGATGGCTTTCATACTCCTGCGTGGTACGTTAATCGTTTCGTTGATGATGGTGGAATCTTTGCTCCATTCCGTCTTCTTCATCAGGGTAGCGTGTTCGAAGGATAACTCGCGTTCTGATCCATACAGTCCCTCGGCTTTCCTTGCGAGATCGATGTTATCGATGGACTCGTATTCCAGTTCGATGTTCTCCAGGGTGTATCCTTCCACAGATTCCCCACCTTGTGCGCTCATGATTTCGGTCGCTGCAGGTAGGGTGATTACATATTGTAAGTCGTTTGCCATGTTGTGTGGAGCATAAAGTCCGTGATCTTTGAGGATCTTGTTGATCCGGATTTTCTGTTTTGTTCCGAATACATCGAACAATGCGGTAGCCTCTGCGTCATCGTTTGTGGCGTCGTCCTTGGATATTTTCTTCCTCGTGGCTTCGCTGGCGATACCATCCTCAACCATATCGTCACGCTGCTTGTTGTGTATCCATAGGTCTTTGTAGACCTCCAGTAAGCTTTCTCCACTGTTGTCGTAGACCTTTTCTCCTGCGAGTCGGATTTCCAGTCTTTTCTGGAGAAATTTTCCCAGGTTCCTAAACCAGGATTTTGTATTACTGTTCTTAAAGTCGAAAACTAAAGCCATACTATCCGGTACGAGAACGGAGTCGGCTTTTAGCTTTGGGATGTTGACGTAGATTTCTTCTCCGGGTTTGGCAGAATTGGGATTGAAGGTTAGGACATGTCTGGTCCTATCCCCGGCAATTTCCGTCCTATTCATGCGTCGGAAGCTGGGCATAAGTTCAGTTGTTCGGTCCATTATGTTTTATTATAGTATAACTTTATTTCTTTCGTTTCATCTGTAGGTACTTGTATACGGCTCCGGCACTTGTATACTGCTACGATCCATAGGTTCTGGGCAAGGAAGGCGAGACCCTTAGCTCCCCAGCTTAGGATAGTACTCAGTAAATTTAGGATGGGTACTAGGATTGGTAGTGCGGATTTTGCAAGTCCAGCCAGTGCTTTTCCTACAGCTCCTGATCCTTTGGAGGCTCCTACGATGGTTTTCTTTCCGGCCACCACAACCGTAGTAATGATTCCTGCGATGGAAATGGCAATAGCGGCTATTGCACCTAGGTTTTCCTTTGCCCATTTTCGGAATCTTTCGAATTTTGTTCGGATGTTGTCCCTTACTATTTCCCTATACTTGTGTTTTCCCTCCTCCGTTTCGGGTTGCTGACCCATCTCTAGTCTAGCGTCATCGATGCCTGTTCGGCAACGTCCCTACCCTCCTGCATAACCTGCCGTCTTTCGGGATCTGTTTCGAGTTCTATGTTGGTTTCGAATACTTTCTTCTGTTCCCTTAAGGCTTTAATCCTGACTTCGGGTGGTCCTTTGGGAGCGGTTACTCCCGCAAATTCCCTTCTCTCCTGTATGGTTATTTTCCCCCTTTCCTCTAATTCCCTTGCATGTTCCACAAGGGTGTCGCCCGTGTCGGTAGCTTCCTGGTGGAATTCCTCCTCAGCGTCTTCGAAAATCTCTTCCACGTTTTCTCCTGATGCCTCTCCTCCGGTTTCCTCTTCAACTACACTTCTGGCTCTTTCCCTGTGTTCGGCGAGTGCTTTTTCGTATAAATTAATAAATCTTCTTAATGATGCACTATTTTTCTTACTATAAGACTTTTGGTAGTTACCACCCGTATCAATGTATGCGACATCAGCCCCATTGAATATTAACTTATTTTTAGTGATGTCTAAACTGGAGATAAGTTCCTTAGAGTTTCGTCCGTCGGTCGGATCTATTCGGTACTCAGTTTGAAAAAACCTTCTGACGTATTCTATCTTTATGTCATCAAATTTTCCAAATGTGCTCAGTTCATCTAACTGTCTCTTCCTTTTCCTGTAGGAATCATCCCTATTCTCCTCACGGAAACTGGAGGTTTTTGCATCGTCTAGCTCCCTCGTTTGTCCTCCCAATTTTTCCATCATTAGAAAGGATAGAACAAACTGTGGAGGAGGAGGTGTCGCGATCTTATGCAGGAATGATTGGAGAATGCAGCTACTACCTGATTTGGATAATCCATTCGAATGTTTATGGACAAAAATTATTACACAAAACTCTGAATTCTTTGTTGCAACTATTTACCACCCACCTAACTATGAGTATAATGAGCAAGACCTTATCGAATTCCTTATTGACTCGTGCGGACAACTATTGTTATCTAAACCGAATTCAAATATAATAATTGCTGGTGACATTAACAATTTAAACATTCGATCTGTTCTTAATCAACTTCCATTTACCCAACTCGTTAAGACCCCTACGAGAGGGTTAAAAATATTAGATGTCTTTATTACAAATGTCCCAAACTATTGGAAATCTGTTAAAGTTGTAAAAAGCTTGGTGAGATCCGACCATGATATGGTTATCACATACCCCCGAAACATAGTTAAAGCAACAAGGACAAATTCCTATTTCAGAGATGTGAGACAACATCATCAATTGAATATGCTTCGTGAATTTGAATCTATTGATTGGAACACGATAATTATGAATAGCCATAACCTAGATGAGATAACCCTAAAATTTTATGAAATAATATGGCCAAAATTCGATAAGAGCTTCCCACTAATTAAGGTCAGAACGTCATCACGCGACCCTCCGTTCATGTCTCCTCTTGTGAACCACCTTCTGAATCAAAGGAAAAGAGCCATACAAAACGGAAATACTGAAGCAAATACACGATTGCAAGAAAAAATCAACAAGTTAATTCGGGAAAATCAATTAAGTGCAGTCAAACAGGAGTTTGGCAACCAGAAAACTGGATCGAAAAGTTGGTGGTCTAACGTAAATAGCATTACATCGAGAAAAAAGAAACATGATGTATCTGTAAGTGCTTCTCTTAACCCTATTGAAATTAACAAATATTTTCAAAGTGTGAATACAGACCCAAATTATACGACTCCCGAGCCTCTACGAATCTCCGAAGGAACAAGAATTCGTTTGTTGTCAATTCATGAAGTTCAACATCTTTTACGCAATCAAAAACGCTCTTCATCGGGTCCGGACAATCTGCCATATTGGTTTTGGAAATCGTTTGCTATTGAATTAGCTCCTATTGTCACAGAAATTTTTAACAAGTCACTAAAAACCAGCAAAGTACCTCAGAAATGGAAATCCGCTAATTTATTACCACTCCCTAAAGAATCACCATTAAATTCGTGCAACCAGTTAAGACCAATCTCTCTGACGGACATCATCATGAGACTATTCGAGAAGTGCGTGTATAAATCTGAAATCGAACCTATCACAAGAAATAACATTGGTCCTGACCAATTTGCTTATAAAAAGGGTCACAACTCGACTATGGCTCTGATTAAATCCCAACATCAATGGCTAGAGTGGCTGGATAAAAACGCTAATTATGTTAGAGTGCTGTCGTTCGATTTCAGCAAAGCATTTGACAGTGTGCCCCACGATCTTTTGTTTGAAAAAGTTAAAAAGCTACCCATTAATCCGTATGTGGTGAACTGGTTAATTAGCTTTCTAGAAAATAGAATACAAAGAGTAATGGTTGATGGAATGGTTACAGAATATTTATATATTAATCGTGGTGTCCCTCAAGGTACTGTTTTAGGCCCAGTTCTTTTCTCAATAATGGTTGATGATATTAAAACTGCTGATCCTAGTAATGCGTTAGTCAAATTTGCTGACGATTTGACGTTAGGAGTGCCCGGCAACGAAAGTGGTGACACATCTCGATCTGAAGCTGCCTGTTTACAGGATTGGGCGGAAGAGAATAGAATGCCCTTAAACTTGGAAAAAACGTACGAAATGGTTGTTCGCAGACACACCTCTGTAGTTTTGCCCGAGCTTATCCCTTCAATTAAGCGAAAAACATGGCTAAAGCTTTTAGGAGTTACTCTACAAGATAACCCGTGCAACTGGGATTTGCACTTTGAAGAAATGCTCAAAAAAGCAAGTGGACGAATGTACATTATGAGAGTTTGCAAATACTATGGACTATCAATTAAACAATTTGATCTGCTGTTTGATAGCCTAATTATGTCGATATTCACTTTTGCTATTGAGCTGTGGGGTTGTGCATATGACGGTAAATATTTTAACCAAATAGATAAATTCATTAAACGTGCACATAAGAATGGTTATATATCAAAACGAACACACATTAAAGAAATACGTGATAAGAGAGATAAGAAACTGTGGAACAAAATAACATCAACTGAGGACAATGCATTGCTTGAACTGCTGCCGGAAAAAAGAAGTAGGTTACTTAGGCCTAGAGGGCATGAGTATGAACTCCCCCTAGTGAGAACAGAAAGATTCAAAAGGTCGTTCATAAATCGTTGTCTGTATAACTTTGTTTAGACTTTAATCTATTAAAAACTTTTTAAAACTTTTTACGCTTCTTAACTTACAATTGTAAATATAACTAGATCAATTACCTTTCGATTGTAAACTCAGACGGATGTATCTGAGTATTTTAATAAAGACTATTATTATTATTATTATTATTATTATTAGTCTTTGATCGTCGTCTAGTCCTGAAAGAAAGTCATCCTCATCGATAGGTGTATCATCAATAACTGTTTCATCCTCACCCCCTTCGGCTCCTTCCGGTCGGTTAAGGTTGTTCAACTCTATGTTATCCTCCATCTTTATTTAAGTCTAAAGATAACTCCTGTTCATAATACCTCCCCAAAATATCCTCCGGATCCTTAAGGCTGTACATATTGGGATCTCCCCGGAACACCGCTGTAACGACGTATACTTCGTTGTCAAAATTGGGTTCGTATCCCTTTTCGAAGGTCTTGTGCTTTATTTCCACCCTAACATGATCCCCAACCTTAAAGTTAGGATCCGGAAAACTGCTTCGTGGATATCCGTAGATTCGTGTCCAAACTTCGTCCTTGTTTTCCTCATTCACATCCGCCGGTTTCATTCCTATTGTCCTGTGTGTGGAATTATTATAGGATCTAACGAGGGCAGGCAGGATGTTCACCCAAACTTTCGTCCTGTTTTTCGTAAAGTATTTCCACATCCTTGTTTTTAGGGTCCTATTGAATCTCTCGACGAGTGCGGCTTTCCGGAAGGTCCTTGTGGAAAAGTAGTGAACATCGTGATCCTTTAGCAACGTCTTTACTCCTACATTGTAAAATTCCTTTCCGTCATCAAACTGAGCCGTTTTAGGATATCTACCAAACCTTTCCTTAAATTGTACAAGCACATTTTCGACAGCCATTGTCATGCTTTCGGTATTTTTTCTCCATACGGGAACGGCAAAAGCATACCGACTTAGAACCTCTATGACAGTTAGGATCCATCGGTTTCCCTTATTCCCGTGACTGAACTTACTCATATCCACAAGATCCATTTGAATTTGCTGTGCAAGTCCATCCACATAGGTCCTTTGGGTCTTGTAATGTTTTCTGGACGGTTTATGAATGATGTAGGTATTTTGTGTCTGTAACCATTCCCTAACATTTTTCCGGCTTACTCCCTCTATACCCTCCTCCTTTGCACTCTGGTATAATTTTTCCATCGACATGTACCCACCGTTAACGTTAAAATATATTTCCCGTAGAGCTACATCCAATTCCAAACTCATTTTATTATCTGTAAATAAAACATGAAGAAGATAACGGTCTATGTTGAAGACGGAGGGGTTACCCTGGATTTACAAAATCCACTAATCCTTACCCACGGATCCGAACTTTACGTAAAGACTGCTGCCGTGTTTTGGAATTATAAGAATATTCGCAAGGGGTTCAATGACTACATTTCGTAGATGGGAAGAAGGTAATGATAGACGAAGGATACTGGACCTTTAATCAGCTTAGGAAAGAGTTGGAGGAAAACGGGTTGACACTTAGGAAATATCCCGATGGAAGGATAAGGATCGACTTTGCTAAGGGAACAAATTCCGCAGGACTCCGGAATCTCACGAGTATTCTGGGTTACCGGTCCTCCAATGGCCCTACATACACACCACACATTAGCGATCGTCCCGTGGACATCCACGAAGGTTTGCGATACCTTACAGTCAGTTGTAACCTTGTGAATCGCGAGCATAACATCGGACCGTACGGAAATAGGAGTACCGTCATTACTTCCCTTCCCATCGATGGAACAAGACCTCTCTTTGGAACCACGACGAAATACAACGACATTGAAAGCCGAGTACGGGTGGATGCTGGCAAATACAGCGAAATCCGGTTTGAGATTGGATCTAATACCGGAATCATCCCCGGAGATGTATTGTTAGAACTTTACATCAAATAAAAGGATGAGTGAGGAAATCTTTCGGAACTACTACGGAAAGAATTACGAGAAGGTTAAGGCGGCAGCACCCGTCGAAATCCGGAAAATGAAGACAAACTTCACGAAACAATATCCCAATGCGACCCTATCCAAGTTCGACTTTAATGTTACCTTCGCCAAGGACGGAACTGTAGAGTCTAGAGACATTTTCTACAAAGTGGATGATCTCACAAGCTATGATCTCACATCTGACACATTCCGCACAAATCCGGAGTGGACCAAGTACCTGTACTGGGTAGAAGGGTGGCGTAGTGTTCGACCGGATGCAATCTTTCGTCCAAATAAGGATTTCAAGATGGATGTTCATACCTTTAAGGTCTACGTTACGGAAACCGAGAATTTCCTAACGAAACTGGAACCTATTAAATCATCGTACGATAAGCCTTCCGAAACCTTTATCAACACTGTACCCTTCGACTACCATTCCAATTCCTACTTCTGTTCCCTGGCTGCATGCTATGTTGCTATGTTTAAATCCGGAATTTCCGAGGATCACCTGACGAACAACTTTGTCAATTCACACTCCAACATAGTAACCTCTATCGTCCGCTTTCACCTTCATTTCCACCTCTCGAGGTTTATGCGTAATCCAAAACTACTGGACCAGTATCTTACAGGGGATGATATACGAACCATTAGGAAGTATACACCTGTACGTGAAACATGGGTTAGGAGGACCGTCTCTTCCCACGCAAACATAGGAACATGGTACTACGGGTTACCCGTAAGCGAACAGAGGAGGATACGACGTCAGAAGTACCGTCTGACTAAATATGGAGGTTCATTTATCGAATACGAATACCTGACTGGTAGATCACCCTTTGACGTTGAAAATGATTATAAAACCCTTATTCCCAGAACATCCCGGGGACTTACCAAAGTTGGACAGAAATTATTCCAGCAGTCTATCGAAGCATTTGTGTATTCCGTTCTGGGGGCACAGGCTAAAACCCGATGGAGTATCACGGGTCAGGGTGCAAAAAGTTTGCAGACACAAGAGGTTTTCCGTAAGGTGGTAAAAGATACAATTGTACAAGACGATGTGACAGTTGCCATCTCCGACATGAGGACGGCTATTGCTAACACCCATGTCGTCCTAAATTTTGCGAGCATGCCGGGTTTAATCCTAATCCCCTCCGACCTGAGAATCTTAGTGAAACCTATTCCAGGATTCAGCAATGTTCTGACGGTAGCTAAAAACGGGATGACGTTTGGGAAGAATGAGAAGGTGAATTATACGAGTAATCGTGTTCCTACCCCTACGAATAATATAGATGAAAGCCATGACATTACACTAGTTTCCGGCGTAGACGAAAGCCATGACATTACACCAACCCCAACCGTGGGGGACTTTAAACCCCCAGAACTAAGGCAGAAGTCTGATACCCAAAATATGGCTCTTGGGATGGCGGCAGTAGCATCCTTTGGACTTGCATACCTAGTATTTCGACGTTAAATAAAATGAGCATCCTACTCGGGTACGATTACTTTGATACAACAGCAGAGGACCTAGATATCTTAAAACGGAAATTAGCAGTAGTCGAAAAGGGACAGCAGGGAAACACGGCAGAGATTGTCAAACATACAAATGACGTTGTAAGACTGAATAGCCTCGGAGAAATTACCCTACCTCCCCGGATTTTATAAGTCCTTAGCCATTTCGGACGATGATAAGAAGAATGCAAAATTTATGGTCTTTAAGGTGGGTGGATTCGAGATAATGGGTGGATTCGCCGTCTCCACCATACGGATTCTACGAAGGAAGTATAGGAACGGTGGTTATGTTTACGGTCACTCAAAGAAGTGCTATCGTCCGCACATCCTTTTCGTTCACAGTACAAGGTGCATATGTAAGTCTTAACGGTCTCGAATACAAAAACATAGATTCCGCCGGAAATGCAACTGTCAGAAATGAGGCTACAACCATAAGCTTCTTCCTCATGACAACATAAAGTTTTAAATCTTTTCGTAAGATTTAAAATATTCGTGTTAATCCGTAAGCACCGCCAACACCCAGTATACCCACTGTCAACACTGCGTATCTTTTCATCTCGTCCGATGGTTGATAGTAATCCTCCAACTTAGGTCTGCGTTGGGATGCCGTATTATCCATAAGCCTCGTATAATCCCTCAAGTCTTCCAGTGCCCTGTTTGTTTCCTCGATGTCCTTGTTAGCATCCAGGATCTCGTCCCTCCGTCTTGCCTCGTCGTTCCTGCGCTTCACTTCGGATTCGTAAAACTTCTCCTTGGCTTTCGCAAGCTTCTCTAAGGCTTGGTTATGTCTTTTTACCTCTTCCTTGTAGCCTTGTCCATTCAGCTTGGAGAATAGAAAGCCGGCCCCGGCAAAGGCCACGGCATTAAAGAGTCCTCCCACCACAACAGATGTCATTCTTTATTTGTCGATCATTTTTGGGATGTATCCCTTATCCTTAAGATATCCTATGGTGAATGCACTTCCGGCTACGGCAACGGCAAGCTTAGCCGCTCCTTCTAGGGTCATCGGTGCACCCAGGCTTTTCCGGCAACCGTTTTGGCAAGGTAGGATACCCCAACGACTCCGGTTGTCAGTAGTACCACATCGTACAGTTCGTTTATCACTTCCTTCTTCGTTTCGGCCATTATGTTTTATTATAGTAGAACTATTTTAGTCAAACAAGTCAGGAACCTTTGGTGTGATAACAACAGGTTCCGACTTCTCTACAATCTTATCTTCCTCGGGCTTCTCGTCCTTTTCCTGACGACTACACCACATAACATAGAGGGATCCGAGTCCTACGGCGATACCTACTACCAGACCTACCATATCTAGGGTGACTATTGACCCATCGCCTCTGTCCTCTGTGTTCGTAATGCTTTGCTCCTCTTCCTTGATAGTTTCGAGCTGTGCTTTCTTCCTTGCTTTCGCTTCCTTACTTATCTTAGCAAGCCTACGTCCTGCCTCCACCCTTCTGGGATCCTTGACGTGGGTCTTTACCGGATTTGTGACGGGTACTGCTGTCGTATCTGGGTTTACTTCCGACATGGTTCCTTTTTATTTATAGTAGGATTTAACTAACTTGTAAGTAACCTTAGATCTAGTCAAAAGTATCTTACGACTACTCCCAAGTAATCTCATGAGTAGATTTGAGTAATCTCATGAGTAGATTTGAGTAATCTCATGAGTAGATCTCAGTTAACTTGTGAGTAATCTTAAATCTAGTCAGAAGTACCTCAAATTCAAGATCAACAGTCTATAGGAAAGGCTCCAACTAAGGGTAGACAGATGGGTACCTGAGTCCTTTGAATATTAAAATCAGTTTGCTGTGATTCCTACCCACTGATCTAATAGTAGACTGGATATAGCTTCTCTAGGTGTGAAAAGTGAAGCCAAATTATATATGCGAAAATCACTTCCGGGGACCACGGAGTGATACAAATTACTATAGAAATGTATGGCGAACAACGTGAACCAAGGTGAATTTTCCCGAATTTGAGATACTTTGCGAAGTTTCACCAAGCTGATCGCTCCACCGTGGGTAAAAGATGTTATGTTAATGCTTTTAAAACGAAAATTATCCAGATTGCCCTAAAATATCGTCAGTTTTGTTCGTTCAAAGTTGTCCATGCGGGAATAATATTTTATCGCCACAGTGGTATGACAGCACAATTTCTAGTTTGCTTTACAATTACGGAGAGAGAATATGATCTACTATACTCAAGCATACTTTTAAAGGAAAGTTTGTAGTTCATTTTATAATTTATGTTTAACCTTGATCGACCAGAGGGTTTCAAATTTTCAATTATCCATCTTACTATACAGCCTTTTTACAAAATATATAGACATGTCTTAGTTGGTACTATAAAATATATAATTTGTACTTTTTTATTTGTTATTCTGTTAAACTGGAAGGCAACCTTAATGAAGCTTTCTGTAGAGTGAATCTACTTTAATAGTGAAGTTGAATTTTGAATTAGAACAACAAAATTGATTTAAAATGTGGGGTGTATTTATCATTCAATATCTAATTGAGTATAAATATAAGAACAAATATAAAATATATTCAAAGTTAATTTGAAATAATAATCTGCTTAATTAAACCTCAACCACTGATGGACTCAACTCATTGATACCAAAGTAAATTGTCAGGCAACTATAGGCAGTGTGATATTCTGACAATAGAAGATAAAATATACATGCTTTTTTAGGTTGCCTTGGCCAATTATTGATGAAATTATCTCTAATTTAAGTTTCTAATTGCCTATACTTCAAAAGCATGGTTTCCATAACCAGTTGTGCTGTTTCCACAATGTCAAGAAACCCCAGGTGACAAAACACAACATTTGAACCAAGGCATGAGAAAGTCTGGCAGCATGCTGCCAGGAAATTTTTTTAATATCACAGGAAATTTTTAAGGAAAAGCAAGATATCAAGAATGAAGCTCGAGAAATTTCAAAAATCAGCACAACCTCGTACCCAGGGCTTCTGCGGCGTGTGCTTATTGCTCTCTGAGAGCAATAAGCACAAAAGCCCTGGGTACTTAAAGTAACAAACATCACAATTAGAGCATAAATACAACAATCATAACATAAAAATTTGTATCATGTGGCAGTGCTATATATACAACTGCCTGTTATCATGATTCATGATTATGATATACATGTGAAAAACAAGGGCGTACTACTATTATTGAATAGTGCATGAGTACTGATATAAATTCAGATTTACAATCTGAAAACAAAATTCAAATATTGTTTCATAGAATTCCATCATGTCCCTAATTCTAGTAAACCTATATTTTTCTTAATATTGAGGTAGTATATGACTAATTAGTAAGGTAGTTTAGTATTTTTGCACAAGTGAACATAACAAATACTACATGTTGATTGGTCATATCTTCCTAGATCGGTGAATACTCCCCAACTAATCACCTCGCCTTCAGTGAATAATTGTTAAATACACGACACTGTTATTGAATTACAAAATTCAAATTTATAAAAAAAATTGGCAGGAAATTTTTGGTCTGGGAAGCCTGCTGCCAGGAAGAAAAATATTTTATCAAGGGTTAATTTGAACTGCAACCAGTGTTTCTTTTTTGAATACCCCTGGGCTTGGGGTGTGTATAAACCCACAGGCACATGTATAGGGTGTCACAAAAAATGTCCCCTCTGTTGTTAAGTACTATAAAGCCTGGTTTCCATATGGTAAAAAGATCGAGTCATAATCTTTCTCATCAGCCGAAATACAACATTTTAGAACTGAAAATATGCAGAGTGATTATAACTAGTGAATACTTATGATTTATATGTGGTTTACAGGTATAAACTATTATATACTGACCCAGTGCTTCCATTTTCAAAATAAAAATTTCCCATTTTTGACATCAAAATTTCTCTAAATTCCTTAGAGTGTATACATAATTTCCTTGAAATTTCCTTGAAGTTTCATTAAGCAGTTTGCAGTGATTTTGGACCAATACAAACTGATATAATTAATTTTAAAGGCACAAAGTAGCACAATTAACACATATGTGGGCTAGGTAAAAAACACAGGCTGTTATACTGTTTAAAATTAAATATTTGTTATGATTTTACAACATATACGCAGGCCCGGAGCTGCGGGGGGTTGTGGGGAGGGGGGTGTAACACCCCCAGAAATTGTCGGTAGAACTGCCATTTGGGTTAAATATTTTCGCGCAAAGGGCAAGATAGGGGTCAAAATTTTAGAAACATCTTTTTGAAAAAATGGAGAAAATTTGTGATGTCTGGAAAATTTGTTTGATGTTCCGAAAAATTTTGGTATGTCCGGAAAAACTTTTGGACCCCTAAAATGGTACACTGACCGAAATTTTTTTGGCGATGGGGGGGAGGTCGCCAAAAATAATTTGTTCCAGAAAAATTTTTTTCGGCACCAGTCGGTTGACATGACCTTACACCCCCCCCTGAAGAATTCCCTGAGGACGGCCCTGCATATACGATATCACTGTTATAATTAACTAACTAGTCACAGTGTTTGGCGCCAAAGGTTACTAAATCCCATCGCTCAAAAACTTTCGGAAGTTTTCGGAAACACGAAGAAAAACTTATAAACAGATTTTTAATTAACATAATTGATAAATAATGATAATTCACTCAAAAATGTAAAAATAGTGAAACCTTCTTCTGCACCAATGCACTGGGATGAATATTTAAGTTTTTCGGAAAAAATCCTTAGATTTCCTTAGATTTTTTCTCTTCCTTAGATTTTCCTTTTGGACCATAGAATTTCCTTAGAAAAGGAAATTTCCTTGAAAATGGAAGCACTGTACTGACCTTTGAGAAAATTGCAACTATTTTTATGACCTTTTAATATGACCATATGGAAACCAGGTTTTACTCACAGTAATTAGCCAACAACAGAGGGGACATTTTTGGGACACCCTGTATATGCTGGGAGTTTAGTGGAAAAGCACCAATGGATATTTTACACTAACAAACGTTTTATATATATAAATTATCAAAATTAATGAACAATACACTCTGCCTCTCAGCTATGGATTGTATTATCCATGATTACACTGACTATGCAACTGAAAGTTCAAAATTCAACTGCAATATAAAAGTAGATTCACTCTTACTACAGAAAGCTTCATTAAGATTGTCTTCCAGTTTAACAGAATAACAAAAAAAAACAAGTACTAAAAGTACAAATATATTTATTACATATCTTTAGAACTATTACAGTAAAGACATGTAATGATTAGTATTGATTAGTGTGTATATATATTTTGTAAAAAGGCTTATTAAGATGGATAATTTGAAAGCTTGAAACCTTCTGGTCGATCAAGGTTAAACATAAATGATAAATGAACTACTTACTTCCCTTTAAAAGTTTGCTTGATCATATTCTGTCTCCGTAATTGGAAAGCAAACTAGAAATTGTGTTGTCATACCACTGTGGCGATAAAATATAATTCCCGCATGGACAACTTTGAACGAATAAAACTGACGATATTTTAGGGCAATCTGGATAATTTTCGTTTTAAAAGCATTAACATAATATCTTTTACCCACGGTGGAGCGATGAGCTTGGTAAAACTTCGCAAAGTATCTCAAATTCGGGAAAATTCACCTTGGTTCACGTTGTTCGCCTACATTTCTATAGTAATTTGTATCACTCCGTGGTCCCCGCAAGTGATTTTCGCATATATAATTTGGCTTCACTTTTCACACCTAGAGAAGCTATATCCAGTCTACTATTAGATCAGTGCTACCACCATTGGAAAAAGCTCTGAACCAGTGAAATTTACCATTTTCGTTTGCCGTTACCCACCAGTTATGACTTGATAAATAAATAAATATTAACATACCAATTAATTGAAATACAACGTTTGGGATATCTTTGAAAACGCAGTGTGTTATCCTTACTTGCGTTCAACCAATCTTGACATTGATTTTGGAATCTTGTTTCTACTTCCACGAAGCTCAACGTCCATGTCAAAAATAACATGAAATACGTTTTGTTGACTAACGATATCGTCCCACCTTGGAATGGCAAGTGAACCTTCCAGATCCTGAGTCTCACATCCTCCATCACCAGCTTGGAGATTCATTTCTGTTGCTAAGATTGGTCCCTTGTAATGAAAGTAAAAGCAGTTGGGAGCCTGATTGTTGCACTAATGAACGTCTTGCGATGTTAGCCGAATAATTTCAATGACAATTGTTTTAATTGTTTTAATTGTTAATTGTTTCGCGAGCACGTTGCGCTACGAATGGTAATTGAAAAAGTAACAAGGAATTTTTTTTTCTATGAAAATGAATGCAATCCCAGCCGATCACATATTCACAACTCAAGTGTCGTTAACTGGGGTGGCTAAAATTAACACAGCAATGCTTATTATCTACACGAGGAATGTCGTTTCCCGTAACCACGCCCAAAAAAGTGGTGATAATCTTTTGAGAAAATAGCTACAAACACCCCTAAATTGAATTAATTTTTTGGTTTGGTATAAAATAGGTAATTGGACAAGTACTGGTGCAAGACATTGTGTAGCCTAAATAATGAGAGGACCAGTATTCCAAAAACGGTTATTCTTAATTTCTTGACTCCGACTCCTGTGATGAACATGTACGTAAAAACTAGGGAAATTAAACGATTATGTAGAAACTAAAATAGGTGGAAATTTTTATGGGACACGATAGAAGGCGAGGATAAGGAGCAAAAAATTAAAGTTGAGGAGGAAGGCAACCCTGTACGTGTTTCGACCTAACAGTCTTCTTCAGCAGGGTTTTTTTAAAGGGGGGTGTAGGTAGAATTTGCAGAGGAGAATGAATGAGAGTTAAGGAGTTCGAATAATTAAGTGAGACCGAGAGAAACAAATTATTGCGACGTTATTGAAAAGAACCAATTACACAGTAACAAAAATGAATCTTGGCCAGATCGAGAATATACAGGAAGGAGCGAGTTGGCGACTTATGATTATCCCCCAATGAAGGCACTACACTGACGTTTCTAAACAATGATTCATGAATGTAATTTTTTCAGGAATTGCGTTTATTAGCTTGATCTACAGTATAGCGAATACATGTTTAACATATTCACCTGGTTGTCCTGAACTCGTACACTTTAAATTTCAAGACGGTTATGGTACGTAAGAGCATGCGAGATTTCATGCACTCATTTTACTCTATATTTTTGGTTGCTTCATACCTCTTCCATGTAAGCTTCTATTGCAGCTTTCAAACTCGTTCTACGTTGCTTTAATTTAATTTCCAGCTCATCTCTGCTTGCAAAGTCGCAGTAAGTTTTATTTATTCCACCAGTAACTGTCCTGTTGTAGTAATATTTTCCTGTGCTCTCTTCCTTTACGAGATTTTGGGAATTTGCCTCACATCCCCAGTTGATAGCTTCATCAGGAAACAAATCAGCCGCGCGGAAGTCAACCAGGTCCGTGATTGATCCCATTAGAAATTTAAATGCTTTAGGGTAGTTGTCAATACTATCAAGCCATTCCTGAAATAATATCATAAAACAAGATGAAGGCAGCTCTTTTCCACTAGCAACTGTTCTGATAAAGCTGATCGAATAACGCACGTTATATATATATACCTATCACTGTAATAACAACTGTTAGCAGGCCCGTAACAAGAATTTTAGCTGAGTACTGACGCGAGCGTCGACGGCGCGAGAAACCTCTTAGGGGGTCAGGCATGATCCTTCCCCAGCAATTTTTTTATTTCTTAAGGCGCAGAAACACTATTTAATTTTCGCATTCTTGGAACATCAGGAAACTGAAAGGTCACCGTGCATAAATATATTTAAATAATAATAATAATAATAATAATAATAATAAAAATAATAATAATAATAATAATAATAATAATAATAATAATAATGGAAACTTTATTTTGACATTTTATGTATATACAATTATAAATCTCACTAATTAAGGTAACTTATAATTGACTACTTGAACTATTAATTATTGATAAAACTATATTACAGGTATAAAACTAAGAGAAAGCTCGTTCTTAAATGTTCATCAAGTCCGGATCGGTCCGATCCTTGTTTCTACAACAAAATATATAGTACGTTGTTCTGATGGCGATGGACATTATTAATAATAATAATAATAATAATAATAATAATAATAATAATAATAATAATAATAATAATAATAATAATAATGGAAACTTTATTAAATGTTTTTCTTTACATACATATACAATCGTAAATCTCTCTCATAAAGGTAACTTACGGTTGGCTATTTGAATCACAATTATACTAAACTAATAATAATAATAATAATAATAATAATGATCAGGTTCACAATAATAAAGCCTTTGTGGTAATTTCTAGGACGCTAACGAATACTTCGCAAATTGAATAAATTCCATCAGTATCTGATTTTTTTCTTTCTTTCTTTGAACTTGGAGTCTCTTTTCACGAAAATTCGTACCAAATCAACTGTCTTGGTTGACTCATAGCTATAGTTACGGATGAAACAAGGGTAATCACGAATTAAATACATCAGTACGTGAAAGTTTAGGTGGTAACAGCAACGACGACAAAGTATTGACCGATAAGGTTTATCTTACATATATAAAATATTTTAAGCTAATTAACATTTTGATTATTGTACCAATTATTGTATAAAGAAATAGCTTCTGGAAATTGCTTTCTTGTTGACCAGATATGATATTGAATTCACAATTACTATACATAAATAAATAAATATAGAGAATAAACAACTTACGACAAGTGTACTTTTAAACGTTGGTGCGTATAGGTCTGTCACTGCTGCAGCGATTCTTTGACTTCCCCCTAGTGCTTGAACTGAAGTTGACATAAATTTCTGTTCTGATTTATTCTGTGTTCCACTTTTTGTGCTGCTATACGCACCAGCACTGGCAAAAAGACCTTTGTATTCCATCTCAGCTTCCACTGCAAATTCCTCTTTAGATGACGTTGATATACCATTTTGGAGCTTTCGTATTTCCAACTGGCCACCAAATTTGGCGGATTTGATATAATGAGTTCCCCATCGAGATATGAAGTCATCTAAATGATAAGCATTTAAATCTTTTAATAAGAATGACTGTGTTAATTTATCTTCATATGATCATCGCAAGAAAATGAATTTTGAAAATGTTCTAGAAACTATGGATTCACACATTTGACAAGCTCGCCAGGACACACCCAAACCAATGGCAAAGTATAAAGTGCTGTAAAATTGGCAAAGCATCTCATGTTCAAGGCTGTATATATGGTTCTTCTTCCTACGTTTGTACCACACAATTTGTACTGAACTCTATTCAGGGTGTATAAAAAAAACTGAACAGATTTGAAATTGCTCTCAATTTTGCAAAACAGCTCTTAGTATCCGGTTTTCGATATATATAGTTTCTTTGGGTACTTATAATGTAGAATAATGAAAAAAATTTCTCGAACTCAAATGTTGTAAACCAGGGGTGTGTGTTTTTTCCAACAAATTAAAAATGGTTTGCGCACGAAATTTAAAAGCTTTAATCGTATTTTGAGTTAATGAATGGAAACTTTGTTGGGTTTTTAATTACTGTACAAAATTTCAAACAATTTGCTTTAGTTTAAGCCCTTTAACTATTCACGCAAACTTAAATTTTTCCCTACTGAAAAATCAGCCTTTTGCATGCTTAATTGATGCGTTTGCCTAATTTGCTCATGTCAGCAATATGCAAATTAGGTAAAGGTAAATTAAGCATGCGAAAGCTTATTTTTTAGGGAAAAATGCGGAATAGTTAGTAAAGCAAATTATCTGCAATTTTGTACAGTAATTAAAAACCCAACAAATTTCCATCCATTAACTCAAATACGATTTTAAAGCTTTTAAATTTCGTGCGTAAGCCATTTTTAGTTTGATGGAAAAAACACACACCCCTTGTTTACAAAATTTGAGTTCGAGAAATTGTTTTCATTATTCTACATTATAAGTACCCAAAGAAACTGGATACTAATAGCTGTTTTGTGAAATTGAGCGCAATTTCAAATCTGTTCAGTTTTTTTTTATACACCGTGTATAATGTCCGGATTACTTTATGAACTAATTTAAAAGGTTACCACCAACCTATATATATATATATATATATATATATATATATATATATATACCGGGTGGCGCAAAAAAAAGTATAACTGTTTGATTACATATAGCTCAAAGACCATAAGCAGTAGAACCCAAAATCGAGTTTCATTGCATCCAGCGATGTCTAACTTAAATTTTGGTATATTCGACAGGCATTTTCGTCCAAGATTGACTGAGATATGAGTGTTTAAACTTTTGTTAGCAAATTTGAAACGGTCACAAATTAGCTAAAAACGGCCTATTAAACTGATTTTTAGCTAATTTGTGACCGTTTCAAAATTGTTAACAAAAGTTTAAACTCTTATATCTCAGTTAATCTTGTACGAATATGCCTGTCAAATATACCAAAATTTAAGTTAGATATCGCTGGATGCAATTAAACTCGATTTATGGTTCTACTGCTTATTGTTTCTGAGTTACAATTAATCAAACAGTTGTACTTTTTTTTGCGCCACCCGGTATATATATATATATATATATATATATATATATATATATATATATATATATATATATATATATATATATATATATATATATATATATATATATATATATATATATATATATATATATATATACATATATACTGGTTTTGTAATTGGTTCTTGTATAACAACGAAACACCGGATGAGCCACAAACAGTAAGTGACCACTTTTCTTTCAGCAAGTGAATAACAAGATTTTTATGTCAGCCGCCAGCCGGGTTGGAATTTACCTAATTGGCCCTGAAGTGGGAAGTGAAGATGTGACGTCACTTGTATGAGGACGATTTGAACGTCTGAGACGACTTAGCCGTCTAATATAAATCAGAAAATTACACACATGCATGAAATAACTAAAATTGACGTCGTCTGTTTAAGCGCGTCCTAGAGCAGTGTAAATTGTTTGCATGCGAATTTTTTCGGTAAAACGTCGCAAACATAAAATGTGTTTTCACTCACTAAATTTAGCTGGAGCGCCTGGTTGGAAGTAGGATTCTGGTAAACTCATGAACTCATGCAGGAATGCACGCGAGAGATCTTGCGGCTTGAGTTCATCTTTAAATATTTCATACCTTAAACATAGTAAACAAATTACTAATATTATTAGTAACACTTCTTTATCAGATCTGTCTTCGTTTCAAGATATTTTGTTTTTTTGCTATATTTGTTAACTGATGAACTAAGTCTACAATCAGGGACGCCGGAACGATCATAAGGCAAAGGGGGGCGGACCCACAGCAAGGGCACTTCTCTAAAGCAAAACTTCAAAATCTTCCGAAATTTTTTTTTTAATCAAAAAATTTCGGCGACCTCCCCCCCCCCACCCCCCCTCCCCGTCGCCAAAAAAATTTCGGTCAGTGTACCATTTTAGGGGTCAAAAATTTTTTCCGGACATACCACAAGTGAAATATAAACTGTATTTGTCTGAATCTCATAATTTTCGTACAAAAACCATCGTTCTAAATGTGATTTATCACGTATTTTTTTATAACTAAAAGGGCACTTCT
This sequence comes from Paramuricea clavata, assembly GCA_902702795.2. Lineage (NCBI taxonomy): Eukaryota > Metazoa > Cnidaria > Anthozoa > Malacalcyonacea > Plexauridae > Paramuricea > Paramuricea clavata. The sequence continues at coordinate 15,535 of CACRXK020000933.1, read as the reverse complement.
GCCCCCCCCCCTGCCCCCTCTAGCAAAAGGCAAGGGGGGCAGCCGCCCCCCAGTTCCGGCGTCCCTGTCTACAATGTCATGGAAAAGGTGTTATTTTTCAAAAGCTATCAACAAAATCCCGTCCTGGTATTTATAGATGAAAAAATACGAGTTGTGTGCGTCACAATGTATTAAACAGCTTAATTTAAAAATTATTCTAACTCGATCAACGATATTTGGTCATTGATTTGATGGCCTTCAAAATATGGACTTCAGTATGCGAACTATCTCACTTATGGATAATGACGAGTACCACAAAGGCGTCTAAGATAGGTCGGAATTGTGGCCTGGAATAAGTGATTAATTAATTGAGAATTCACCTGTCTACATCAATATCAAAAACAGCAAGATTGGTTTGTTGATTTGAGCTAAACGACATTCCATAAGCAGATTTGACTCCAGCATAGAAACCGAAATATGATCCTGAAACTCCGGCCTCTGTTTGAAGATAGCCTTGGTATTCTCGTCGAGAGGAAAAAATCTGCATAGTCGAACTTGTCTCGTATATTCCATGAACGTTCATTGTGTCAGGCACTTGAAAATTGTCGTAGCTAGATAATTTATAGAGGACGAACATATATTACACCCGTTTTCAAAATTACGCGACCTCCCTGAAAAATACTCCTGCTTCAAATGTCAGTTTTATGTCACAAGAACTGCTAAAAATAGCAAACGTAAACAAACTGTCTAAAGATATTTTAAACCGTATTTAATACCAAAACTGAACAAAAATGAGTCAGATAACTTAGATATACAAACTAAAGCACAATACAAACCATCACAACATAAATATGTGCCGTGAATGACTTTTAAAGTTTGAAAAATAACAATTTATCCTGGAATGGGCTATTCCATTTAATATCGGTACCCCCCCTGTCGAGGATACATATTTTTTATTGTCATACCCCTGAAGAATTCCAAGCTCAAAACTGTTTACCCCTGAAGAATTCCAAAATTCCAAGCTCAAAACTCTTTACCCCTGAAGAATTCCAAGCTCAAAACCTTTTACCCCTGAAGAATTCCAAAATTCCAAGCTCAAAACCCTTTACCCCTGAAGAATTCCAAGCTCAAAACCTTTTACCCCTGAAGAATTCCAAGCTCAAAACCCTTCGGCCTTCACCCCTAAAGAATTCCAAGCTCAAAACCCTTTACCCCTGAAGAATTTCAAGCTCAAAACCTTTTACCCCTGAAGAATTCCAAGCTCAAAACCCTTCACCCCTGAAGAATTCCAAGCTCTGAAAAATTTCAATCTCAAACCTCTTTACCCCTGAAGAATTCCAAGCTTAAAACCCTTCACCCCTGAAGAATTCCAAGCTCAAAACCATTTACCCCTGAAGAATTCCAAACTCAAAACACTTTACCCCTGAAGAATTCCAAGCTCAAAACACTTTACCCCTGAAGAATTCCAAGCTCAAAACCCTTTACCCCTGAAGAATTCCAGGGATCCTCGACAGGGGGGGTACGGATATTAAATGGAATAGCCCAATATAGCTGTCAGTATAAAACACGCGCGCTAGCCTATAACGGTGATGTTATGATTTTGTCGTGCTTAAATTTTACAATAATTCTCACTAAAATATCTTGAAAATCATTGTAAGTCTGTTTATATAAAGCATACAAAGCATATACATCGACAAGGAACCGCAAAACTCAAAATTTGAACTTCGTGATCGAATGACATAAAACTGACATGTCAATTTGACTCTAGCATTTTCGTCTTTGGTCGCGTAATTTTGAAACAGTGCTTCCATTTTCAAAATCAAAATTTCTCATTTTTGTCATCAAAATTTCTCTATATTCCTTAGATTGTATACGTTATTTCCTTCAAAATTCCTTGAAATTTCATTAGGCGGTTTACAGTGCTTTTGTAGCAATACAAAGGATTTAATCAATTTTAAATGCACAAAATAGCACAACTAACAAAGATGATTGCTAGCTAAATAACCACAGGCTATTATACTGTTTAAAATTAAATATTTGTCATGAGTTTACAACATACACCTTCCATTGATATAAAAAATTAATTATTCACAGCGTTTGGCGCCAAAAGTTACCAAATTCCATCGCTCAAAAACTTTCGGAAGTTTTCGGAAACACGAGGAAAAAGTTAAAAACAGATTTTTAATTAAACATAATTGATAATTCACTCAAAAATTCAAGAAATAGTGAAACTTTCTTCTGCACTAATGCCATTGGATGAATATTTAAGTTGTTCGGAAAAAATCCTTAGATTTCCTTAGATTTTTTCTCTTCCTTAGATTTTCCTTTTCGACACTAGAATTTCCTTAGAAAAGGAAATTTCCTTGAAAATGGAAGCACTGTTTTGAAAACGGGTGTAAAGGCACAGTTCAGCCTTTTGAATGATGGCTTTTAACTGCTCGATTTCAGCTAAACTGCTCGATTTCAGCCCTTTTAGCCTTTCTCACGCCGCCATTTTTGGGGTACCGTAATTTTTCGTAAACGATTTTAACAATGTGAAAAGCAATGTTTCAGAACAAACTAACTATTTACAGTGAGAGTAAATTTACCATCATACACCCACAAAATTATAAAATGCCGCCGTTACGTGGTGTTACGCTCGCAGGATTGGCAAAAAAGGTACCCCACAAATGGCGGCATGAGAAAGGCTAATTGAAAAAACTAACTAGGAAAATCAATTAAGCATAATTCAAGATCAGTAAACTCAATGTTTTTAACAATAAAAATGTTTTAAAATATTAAAAACATTAAGTTTGCTGATCTTGAATTGTGATGCTTAATTGATTTTCCTGGTGAGTTTTTTCAATTAATTAAAAGGCCTGAAATGCGCTTTAAAAACCATCATTCAAATGGCTGAACTGTGCCTTTCTAAACATGCTTCATTATATATAAAAACTGTTCTGGTCATTCAACTTTTTTAATAGGATCAACTATGTCTATAGTCCCTACGACGTCCCTAGGCAAAATTAATCAGCGACAGCATTCTTTGTGGACCTGCTTTCTTGCAATTATTTACGGCATGTAGTAAAACACTGACTACCGGAACACCGGAACACCGGAACACCGGAACACCACCATTTTGTTTGCGGTTAGGGTTTGGGGTTAGGGTTAGGGTTGGGGGTTAGGGTTGGGGTTAGGGTTAGGTGGTGTTCCGGTGTTCCGGTAGTCAGTGTTTTACTACATGCCATTTTTTACGATGTAGTTAACAGTTGCCTTCAAAACAAATTGTATAGTTTCATATATCAGCCAACAATTTTGGGAAAAGAAAGATTATACATAATTAGCGGCTGAAATGTTGTCGGTAAATGCGATACTATACCCCCCCCCCTGCTTTAGCCTCTTCGCTACGGCCCTGCCTGCTCTCGGTCACACATTTACCTATATAGTAGTTACAATCTTGCAAAAGTCGCGCAGCCGTTTATGTGACTTAAGAATTTTTTTTTGTAAATCCTACTGTGGAGAAAAAGTATTTGCTTCAGAAAAGACTTCGACCGACCTAGTTGATCATAATATCAGTTATAATAAATGAACTAAGGAGCCTTGCATGGTGTCCACCCTACGATTATTCGATGCATGGACTAACAGATAGAGAACAATGCAATGACAATGTGTAAATTTAACGGGTCCACAAAAAAGGTGCAAAAAACTTAAATATATTAAATATATGCTGTTGTATAACCCTTGGACCTGGTCAAATGAGGACATGAGAGTTAATCGAATTGTTATGGAAGATATTTCAGGCTCTAGATTAACAAAACAAAGGTTTTATGAGTTTTCCAACTTTGTTCTCTATAAATAGAGAACATTGTAGTGTTGAGAAGAACAGGTCGCGTGACTGCCAATGAATAATAATTATATAAACTATCAATAAAGACTAATTTATAGTGGATTCAAAGCCCGATATTCAAACTGCATTGAAGCGTAATAACGGAGTCATGCAACGCTTCAGTCGACACTCCGGCAGGCTAGCGAAAGAAAACATGTCTGAACTACTGAGTTAAACCTGGTTGCTGTATAAACTTCTAATATGTAATTATTTAAATATGTTTGATGCGAAACCAGGACTCCGTCATATTGAGTATAGACATTCTCTGGTTAAAATATTTATTTTTCACAAGCTTTCGACTGTCAGTCTACAATCTTCAACGGGTAGATTATAATGAAAGTGATACGAGGTTTACAATTACATATACGGTATACATATTATGTATACCCAGCATGAGCTTCACCTTTGAATTTACTATATGAGTAAATTCTTAAACACGTCCGAATTTATCATTATGATAAATTCGCGGCACATTTTGAATTTATCATAATAATAAATTCGCGGCACCTAACACTAACCCTAACCCCAACCCTAACCACTAACCCCTAACCCCTAACCCTAAATTTTTTAACTTTTAAATTTTTTTTAACTTTTTAAACTTTTTTAAAAATCTAACTTTTTAAACTTTTTTTGCTTTTTAAAACTCTTTTAAAACTTTTTTAAAACTTTTTTAAAAACTATTTTCTTAAAAAAATTGAAAAACTCCCCACCCCTGCGCGACAAGTCTCCATTTTAGTGCCATTACATTTATAACAAGAAGCCTTGTCTAATGCTTGTCAGCTTGTGGTTTTATGTTTAATTACTCTATTGATAAATTCAAAATGTGCCGCGAATTTATCATTATGATGATAAATTCGGACGTGTTTAAGAATTTACTCATATAGTAAATTCAAAGGTGGAGCTCATGTTGGTATACCATGCATATATCAGTGGCGTGCTGGCAGGGGGGGGCCGGGGGGCCACGGCCCCCCAGCTGGCAATTTTTGGGGAGCGCAAAAATGAAAAGGGGGCGCCGATCCTGCGCCGAATTTTGAAAGTGGGTGGGAAAAAAACGCATTTGAAAAAATATAGTTACTGCCACCAAGAAAAAATGTGTTTATAGGCTTATAAACAGACTGAGCGCATAGGCGACAAAGTGATATATTAAATTACAGACTATTTTGTCTAACCAGCCAGTATTGCTACCTCACACGAAATCGTTCATATAGAAACATGATCAGTGATCACACGCAATGTCGCATTACCGGAATATTGGCCAGGTTTCGAAGCGATCACGGGAATTATGCCCTTTTTTGCTTGTATTATGCCCTTATATTATGCCTTTATATTGCTTCACGAATCACGAGAGCGGCGCAAATTAGATAGTTATGATAATGTAAAGTTGTGTACGCAATTTAGTTGCGGTTTGAACAAGAAACATCATAACTCATCGAGTAATGTGAGTAGTAAGATAATGCTGAAACGCGCGCCCTTTTGGCAGCCAGGCAAGGAAACCTTAAACGGCATGGTGTACCACTGACATCGACTCGCACCGATGTGCAGATGAACTGCTCAACTTTGCAGAATCTTTTCAAAAATCGAAGTGTTCAGTGATTTTTGATGAAGACCGAAAGAAGAAGAGAAAGATTCTGATTTAGACTCCGGTTCTGAATCTGAAACCGAAGACTACGAAGAAGAAACCGGCAGCGAGTCAAGCGACGACGGAACTGCTGAAGAACCAAAGGACAAGGATAAACAATCATTTCTAGAAGCTCTGAGAATTTTGTCGAATCCTGATTACCACCTAGTTGATGCATTTCCAACTCTTTGTAAAGTTTACGCGATCGCAGTTGCAATTCCAATCAAACCCGCACACGTTCGTCTTTGTCCCAAGAAAAACTTGAAGCTGATTGCTACTTATGACCGGCACTGAACGGAAGATTTTAATGTCTTTGAAAAAGGAGCAGATTATTACCTCCGTCTGACATCAGAATTGTCGAAGGCGCTTATATGAAAATGTTTAGAAATGCTATAGAAATCGACAATGGTTATTGAAACATTAAAGACATTGGAGAACATCGATCGATCGATATGGGCAATACTTGACGTTATCAACATTCGATACAACACGTGAAAAAAGTAAACTATCAAGTGATATACTGTATAGTATTTTAAAACTCTTTTTGTATGTTTTGACAAAAAACATGACAGATTCGTATGAATAAAGTGCAAGCACACCGTTTTAGTAAAACATTACAAGTTATTAGTGAGATCGGCGTTTATTATAAATCAAAATATTTTATACAAATATACTCAACGAATGACTTTGTTCCTCCACAATTAATCTAAAATAAAGATTTATAGTAAAACTGATACCGTACCAATTTAAGTTCCTCTACGGAAATTCTAACCAAATTGCAAATTTCGACTCGTTATAATCTCGTTTCCTGACCATCAGATTTCTGTCAAATCTTCCCCCCAAAGTCCAGGAAATGGCATTTCAGAGACTCTAAATTTAAAAATTTTCCGGGGGGGCATGCCCTCGGACCCCCTTAGGAACACCTCGCACCTGCGGCGCTCGGCTCGTGCCTTCGGCCCTCGTTTATCAAGCGTCACATTATAGGGGCGCATATTGGTTGATAGCCCACTGGCCCCCCCAGAAAAATAGTACCCAGCACGCCACTGGCATATATGTAATTAATTTGTAAACCTCGCATCACTTCATTATAATCTACCCGTTGAAGACTGTAGACTGACAGTCGAAAGCTTGTGAAAAACAAATATTTTAACCAGAGAACGTCTATACTCAAATGTAATTATTATTTGGTATATTTTCCTTACTATTGACGTCCACCACAAGAACGTTGTATAATACTCATTTTTCTTGATTCTGGACTATATTTACCACGTCCGTCAAAACCAACACCAATAAATGCCGCGCCGTCAATCATATTCTGTAGTAAAATTGCAAACAGTAGATGAATGGTGAAAAATACACAGTAAGAGATTTCCCATATCTTCACTAGTGAAAATATTGATCACATAATCATTTCCCGCCAATTGCATTGTGTTCACAAGTTGTCATTTCGTAGTGAAAATGGCGAGGTTTGTGAAAGTGACGACGACATTAAGTCGTTTAGCAAGGATCAAGAAAATGTAAATACCAAAAGAAAAACGTTTTATGATATGAAAGTATTCCTTGGTTTCTCGTCACCGCGAGAACGAGAGTAGAAAAATTGAGGAAACTAATCGTTTTAAAGCTTTTACTAGTATGAAGAATGTTTGCGTTTTGAACTCGACTTGCTTTAATTTTCTTCTTTGTTTATGACTTTATGAATATGTAATAAAAAGAACATTACACGGCGGCTTGAAGATATGAATTTTATCTTCTCGCGGTGGAAAACAATATTTTACTCATTCGTAAAATATTGTTTTCACCACTCGAAGATAAAATTCATATATATGATATATTTCAAACGGTATGGCGCACTTGCTTATATAGGGGAGAAAAGAATATCAGATTATTGCATCAGCCATCGACTCAGCCTATCTTCCTGCCAACAATATCTCTAATTCCGCTGCAGTGTTTCGCCCTTTCGCCTTTGCCGGATCAAACAGTACAGCGTACAGGGTTTATTTTAACGTGCAGTTCTACACAAAATGTGCAGTTATAAACCCATTTACCAGTCACCAAATATAACAAAAATATAACCTCAAAACAGTCTTCTCATTTTCTCGTTTTCCTTGTGGATGCTCCAGATGCCAGAAATGCTGTCATTGAGCAACAAAAATCTAAATGTTTTCTGGGAGAGGACCACCAGATCCTCATATTTTCCTCACAAATCACATATGTGCTGGGGTAATGAAACAGGAGGTAAAATTGGGGCGAGCGAAGCTATCCAAAAGAGATTAGAGTGGGAGAACCTAGATATTCTGTGCTGCCTAAGGTTATTATATATTGAGTATATATTCATGATTCCCAGTTACATGTTTTGAAACAGATTTTGTGAGTGGTTGGGCGAAACAAATCTTTGCCAGAACTTACGAGCCTCTAAATTCAAAATTTGGGGGGACACCCGTACCTGTAGCTTCCCCAACTGGAATCGAGTTTGTCTGGCCCCACCCAACCACACCTTTATTCTGCCACCTATATACTATAAATTAAGAGTCTATCATAATTTTCAACGTTAACTATAAATTTACAACGTTAAATATACTGTAGATAAAAATCCTTTGACCCCCTGTCAAACACCCTTTGACCCCCCAGTCAAACACGTGATGCTTCGTAACATCCCTAATATGTGCAGTTCTAAACTTTTCTTAATTAAAATAAACCCTGACAGCGTATATTTCGCAGCAAACTGGCACACTATTATACAAATAATGAATGTTTATGAGTGCAATGGTAAGAATATTTTCATGAGGTGAAAGATGGAATGTTCCATTCAACGAGGCGACAGCCGAGTTGAATGGAACATTCCATCTTTCACCGAATGAAAATATTCTTACCATTGCACGAAGAAACATTCATTATTTGTTTTATATAATACCAAAATAGACTAATAGATTCGTATAAGAAGCATTTTGAGGGATGCGATTTATCGAAAACACAAAGAGTGCAATTGTACTATACGTTTTATTCCATTGCACTCGCGGAGAGTGCAATGGAACGTGTTCCATTGCACTCTTGGGAAATGGAATTTTCTATTCAATATCACGTGACCATAAACAGCCAATTAATAAGGTATTATATAATAAGGTCTATTAATATTAATTTTAGGCTGATAACAAAATATTAATATATTTTGTTGCCGGCCTGTTACGAATGTCTAAAGGCCAGTTTACACTTACACGATTTCTAGAACGGGCAACGAAGATCTGAAGTTAATCAACCGAAAGATCAGATTGGTGACGTTTAACTATAGAACGTTCGGTTTACAATACTATAGTATTAATAGAACTTCGGGTTTACAATATACTATATAGTATTAATAAAACTTTGGGTTTACAATACTACTGATGTTTTCTTTTCTATTTTCTTGGCACTAGGCCCAATCAATCAAGTAGCAACCGGTCTAGTTTTCTTCTATAGGAAGATTTATTTAACTAGCTATAAATAACGTCGAATTGGGATAAACAAATTGGAAAAATATTATTTGCCTTATTAAAGATTGTAAATGCTGTTTTAATTATTGACAATTATTAAGCCATTGACATCGTGGGTTGAACTGAAATATAATCATTCTGTATATATATCTGTCTGGTTGTCTGTTTTAACATCAGAAAAATAATAAACACACCTGACAGGCAGTCAATACTTCTAAAGATTGATAACAAGGATCACCAGGTTTGTATCCAGTCCCCCAACAACCATTCATCATCGTAGTACCAATTCCTGCAGGATATGCATACACAGGTCCACCCTGCTCGTTCTTTTCTGCTTTTTCACCTTCACTGTCTATTTCAGCATTCAGGTGATATCCAGGCGGTACAAACATATCTTCATTGCTCCACCCTTTCTCAGGAGAGATATCTAGTTTGATCTGATATATATTTAACAATTAGATATTAACGAAGCCGAGTTGTCTATGAGCAAATAGTCAACGAAGGCGCAACCTGAGGTCTACTTCATAGCTTTCAATTCCTTCAGTGAGATTTTCTGCCCAATTACTCCGCATTTTATACTTCACCTATGCGTTACATTTACCTCGCACAAACTGTAGAATATTCAATAGTCAGTTTTTTGGACCAAAAATTTGGAATTCGATTGAAAAATCAATAAAAGTACTTAGTGTAAGAAATTTTAAAAACAAATTTCACAAATCAGATTATCAGTCAGTACTAAATTGCTTAACTAAGTTAATTAATATATGATTACCAAGATTCCCTCAAAAAATAAACATATCAAGAACTTTTATCAATCATTGATATACATACGAAGTATACGAACTGTGTAGGACTCAATAAGTATGTTACTTGTTGTATGAGTGTGCATGTAATTGTTGTCTTGTTTGCCTTTTTCAGTTTTTCTAATATCACAAGAAAAAATTATACGGTCGCTGTAATTAGTGTTCTTTATATTTTGTTTTGATTAATATATAGCTATCTGACTAGATTGTCCCATAAATCAGTTATTTCAGATAGCTACACTCATTCTTTTATTGTAACTACGTTTAGTATTTTTGCACAAGTGAACATAACAAATCCTACACGTTGATTGATCAAATTTGACGTATAATAAGCTGTTATATACAGGTGAATATAACAAAACAGAAATTTTCAAAATGGCGGCTACCCGTTTTGTGGAAGTTTACTGACAAAGAAATAAGCGAAATTAAAATAAATTCAGTCTCAAAAAAACACAAAAGCTTGTGTAAAAATACTAAACCTCGACTTCGTCTCGGCGAATATTCCCCGATAATCACCTCGCGCGCCTTCGGCGAATAATTGTTAAATATTACTTAAAAAAATGTATTGTAACTTTCTGAGTGAAATAAAGATGTATGCACGGTGGAACGTAACCGAACATAACCCTACCTATACAACGACGTATCACGTGCAGTTAGGTACTATTGTACTAATGCCCCATCGGAGATTATCACACTCGCCCGCGGCTTTCAGCCTTGCAGGTAGCTACGGGCGACATATTGATTACAGTGACTATATACACGATGCATTAATGTTGCCATATACGTACAGTATAATATTTTAAAACAACAACAGTCACATACCCTCTTATTTAGAAATGCTTCAGATTTATTCTGTGCTCCCTCTATATTTGCTATCTGCTTATCAATTGCGTTTCCTACAACTTCAATGCCTTTTTCGACAACAGCCTCTTGAATTTTGTCGCTGCTAGCAGCGGCTTCGACGGCCGCACGCTTCAATCCTGTTGTTGTATGACCTATTTATGATGAAAAATCAATATACAAACATAATATATTTTATCGGTTTTGTTAAAGGAAGGGTAGGACAGCATGGGTATTCCACAGCGGTCGTAGTACACGCCGGCATTGATTTTCGATTCACTTCACTCTTCAGCGATGCAATTATTTAAAAACCGCGTAGACAGTTGGATCCCTCCTCACTTCTCATTGCATGCTCTGCACCCTATAGTCATATAGGCGACAACATATGACTAATTCTTTATAATTAAAGTTCCTTAAATCCCGTTCAAATTTTCTTCTCTGGCTCACTTGCATGTGAATATATTTCTTCCTGTTTGTTCTTATTGACTTTATTACCAACTCACAGTTTTTCCTTGGTTCTCTGGTTTTCAAATAGTTATACATGCACTGGATGATTGAGGAATGCATAGAAAAGAGTTAGAGCTCATAAAGCTTGTCTAATTAGTCGGACTTATAAGTTTTCGGTTTTGGTATAAGTCACAAATTCATTCAAACCATGCAGTAATATTATATCGAAGTTCACTGAAATAGAAACGATTCTATGGATATCAGAACTTTTTGTAAATCAATAAATGATTGGCCATTACATGAATTGTGAGGCTAATTCTGCAGGGAAACGGATATGAAATTATTTTCATCGTTTTCTATCCAAACTTTGAAACAAAGGTCTTATTTGGCCATGGAATGAAATGGATTTAATCCCCTATATGAAGAAAAATATTAAATGCAATCCCCCTCGCATGCAGGAGAATAACGTTACTGCCTAACCTGGTTGTGTTTTAATAGAGTAAACAGATTAACACTATATATATAGTTATTAATTATTGTTTCATATATATACCTCGTGCTAAACTATAAGTTACTTGTGGAACTTCTTCTTTTTTCATATGATTTCGCGGTTTTCGCAGTTGGTAGATATGCTTTTCTTTCTCAGCATCATAATCTATGGAATTCTTTTCGGGCATTTTCATTGACCTTTTTTGCTTACCGTTAACATGAGCAATATTTTTAATAAAATTGTCTGGCAAATTCAGATGGTGTTTTTGGCCAATTCTATATATATTCTGTTTTGGTTGCACTAAATAAGAAAGTAATTATAATTATAGTTTATATACAGCCAATCCTTTGCAAACCTTAAACTCTAAACATTAAACCTTGACGGGGCTCTAAGCGCGCAAAGCTTAATGGGAGCAGACGTTTCAAGCAAAATTGAATATTGCAGCTATCTGCATGTGAATGAATTGTTCTCGTAAGGAGATATTTCCCATGTCTCAGTAAAAGATGGGCCCATATATGATTTCTACAATGATTAAATGATGCTCCCATTATGCTTTGCACGCTTAGAGTTTAAGGTTTTCAGGTTAAGGTTTGTAAAGGACAACCTTTTTTGGATTAGCTGTATACTTATATACGCTTTCAGTTAAAACAGTTCAGATTTAATAATCCTGATTTTCACTTGTCGTTGATAGTCGTCGATGCATGCACTCAACGACCATTATAGTGATCGATGTTAATGAAGTGGGAAATGATTCCTGGATTAGCGCTATCCCATGTCAAAATTTGAATTGAATTGCCGATCACTATAATGTCACTGCGAAAGTATTGCCAACCGACCATCGGCGACATATGAGAACAAAACTTTAGCTATGAATATACTGTTAGACTTGAAGTGTACTGTCGTTCTATTTCCGATAAGCTATAGAGAGGGGGGGGGGGGGGGGGGGCC
>CACRXK020000932.1:0-59080 GCA_902702795.2 Paramuricea clavata | reverse complement strand
GGGGGGGAGGTTGTGGGTTAGTTTCTTCGTAAGTACCATTGAGTGTTTCGGCACTATAAGTACCGTTGAGTGTTCACAGGAATGGCGAAACGAGTTGCTTCGAGCATTGGCTTTAAAAAACCACATTCTTGCGCCATGTGCAACCATCAATGATTGTCAAAGAGCACTACATTCTCCGACCGGTATACCCTGAAATCAACGTCGTTGACTCGTAACAGGCGATTAAAAAGTTAATAAACGCGCTCCCGTCGCTATACAGAAGTAGTAAAATAGGCAAACAACACCACGCAACTTAAAAACATCAGCCGCTTTCACTTTAAGAATTTGAGGTTATAGGCCACGGTTTAATTTTCAGGTGAGATGCGTGCGGATTGAGGGAGATACAACAAGCTACCTGCTTTTGCAAAGTTTTGTAAAATATAAGGTGTTTTTTTAAAGTTTTTCAGTTATACATTTGCATGTATGACATTCCCTGATAATTTGATGCATCCGCGAATTCTACACAATAGATACATTTGGATAAGATTTGTTTTCCGAATCTTAACGAAACGATTGTATTTCTCTGTTTTCATGAGAACTAATCAGCTGTCTAATAATACAAAAGAAAACGCTATAGATACGATACATAAGCCCTGCCCGTGGTCAAACGAGGATATGAGAGTTGATGAGAGTTGCCCGAGTTGGCAAGCGAGAGTTTACATGAGAGTTTTCTCAACTACTCTCGTGCCCCGGTCACACGAGCCAAGGACAAACTCTCATTAAAATTTGAACCATTGATGCGAGTTGATGAGAGATGATAGATAGATAGATAGTTTAATAGATTTTACATGGCAGCCGAATTGGCTGAATTGCGTAAAATTAACAAAACTTACATATTACAAGCAAATTAAAAACAACACATACACAATTACATATTACTGAATGTAATAGTATTACATATTATATGACATCAGCGCAAATTCAGATATGTCCCCACCACCACCACCGATAAAATAGAGATCAACCAAAGTTGTAAGCACAGGGTACATGACACTCGATGAGAGCACAGTTAATAGAATACATGGTTTGGAGACTCGATGAAAGTACAATATAACTCATTAACTATGTTGGTTTCGGTTTATGCAAGAATTTGGGCCTATCTCGTCACGTGTGTATTGTATTTTTTCCCGCACAGCCAATAGCAATGTTTAAATTGAGCATTTGTTTAAGGTACGGATGGATAACTCAACCACAAACTTGTTATTGGTTATTTGAGCGAAAATACAATACACACGTGACGAGATAGGCCCAAATTCTTGCATAAAGCTGGACAATATTCAATAACATAGTTAATGAGTTATATTGTACTTTCATCGAGTCTCCAAACCATCTATTAAAATAACTGTGATGAGAGTTAGCGGTAAAAAACTCGAGCAAGAGTTGCAACTCTCATCAACTTTTATCGACTTTTGTATTCTCTTATATTTAAAAATCCTATCATATCTATAGTATGTATAGCCTTGTGGGGCAGAATTGTTAATTGTTTGTATACGTAATTGTAAACCAGTTTTTTTGTTTTTTTTTTTCATGTAACTCATTATCACTTGCCGGTTGAAGACTGCAGACTGCCAAATCGAAAGCTCGTTTAATAAACTCTTTAAAAACCGGAGATTGACGGAGCATTTGTTCTGTTCGCCGTACGCAATTCGCATTTTATGTAAATTTTCTTATTAAGCTGTCTTGCTGTTATGTTTGTCCTGCTTACAACTATAATGTGCTGCATCTGCCTATAGATAGCACAATTGATGTCAGACCAAACCAAGTTTTGGTCAGACTTTGATCCGACACGATCGGCCACTAAACTAAGCTCCGATCAATCGCCATGAGAGTTGATGAGAGTTGGCAGTCACACATTGTTACAGGGGACATTTAAACAGAATACAGTGATAGTATTCCAAGGTCGCGTGACTCATGGCACTCTCATATACATCCTCGTGTGTGATCCGGTCTTAAAAATAAAAAAAAATCGGTCAAAAAACATAAAAAATATGAAAGAATCGGCAACCTTTTATTTATAGAACTATAAATTAGTTCGCTTGCATGCGAAATTTGAAAATAATTTCACTATCTAGACAACATATTATTATAGCAATTTATAACTGGAATTTCAATTGAGAATTCATACTTTGTTGATTGCGTGATTCGTTGATATATGTAATTCTCTACCAGCTGATATTATAAAATCATGCACAGATCATAGTCATAGAGCCTTAATTCTCTAGACAAACTCTTCAACATTTTATTTTTACACAACGCTGTGTTAGGTCTAGGTTTACAAATAGAAAAGTGAAAAGACGGTAATTGCTGATTAATAATTTTGTACAAGTACATCGATTTATGAAATAGCCTGGCTTCGAGTCGCGAGTTTTCCCAGCTCAATTCGTCCTGAAGTCGCTCATAACTATATTGACATATAGATCATAGTGCGGCCTTTGATTGCCCCGTGAACGAAATTCAGTTCAGGCTGCGAGCAGGCTAGACGCGAGCGTCTTTATTGACTATTGTATATACACTTTCTATAATAATTGTACTTGGTGCGACTTTTACACCTACTCAGATAAAATCTGCATACTCTAGCAATGGTATATAATAACAGAAGTTACAAGTAATATGTACAACATGAACGACCGCGTTGTCGTTGACGTTGTAACACTATCAGAGTTTTATGTCTGATCAGAACGCGGACGCTGTATATAGCTTGTGGAACGATTTCAACGGATTTCAAAACTATGAAGGAGCATTAAAGTTACATCAATATGTTGTACAAACTAGATTGAAGCTGCACGGGGAGTAAAGTTTATGCAATTCACGAGAATTTTGTACATGTGATACAACATGTGCCTCATGAACTATTTATGATTTTACAAGATTTTTATGCAATGCATCCAGAATTTAGTAACTTGAAACGCAGAACGCTGGGCGAGTATTTATGTTGGGTATAATATCATGCAGCCATGATATTGGAAGATATTGGTTCGGTTATGACTTGTTTTGCGCGTGATCTATTTGACGATTGCACGTGATTGATCAACCGCATATATATATATATATATATATATATATATAGCCGTAGCTAATACATTTATAAAATATGAGCATCAGTTACACAGACAAGAGGCTGATAAACGGATTTTTTCTTGTAGTTAGGTCCTGCAAAGTACTAGTATGGTAGGACACATATTTCATAAATATTTACTTTTCCTATCTATATATAGTTTAATAGCGATCGTATCTTGTTTAGCCTGTTTAAAACAATGGGAAACATACCTTAAAACAAGACTTTTTCTTGTAGTTTGATATGACTGTGTAGAACAAGGTCCAGCTCAGCTCGTTTCTGAAACGTTCTGAAAAGCACTGCCCTGAAATGACTTGTTTATGAGAAAAGCCAAGGATCGGTAATTTAGAATAATATCCGGTGTCAGAGTATGACGCACGCAAGTGGGAACCCGTCTGTTTACTGTACTTGGTAATTGCAGTTACTGGAATAGAATTCTCTGTTGGATACCATGTTATGCCATCTAAAAGTAACCTGGAAATGAATAGAACGATTTTAAATCTCTGCCCATATTTGGAGACGCTCGTTTTTGACTCAGGGATGATCTGCGAGTCTTTGTGGTTTCTTGAGTGTGGGGTGAGTGTGGGGCAGTTAAACAATGGGAAATGACCAGCCTGCTTTGCGCGCACTGTTTGCCTGCGAATCGGGCCTTTCAGAACCGACTGCAGCACGCGTTCGTTCTTTTGATTTGGCATGATGAAGCACGACAAATGAGTGAAATGGCAAAATTCGCACGGTGCCCGGTTTGCAAAAACAACTGCAAACTGCTCTAATTCTTTCTGTCACTTTCATTTGATCTTATCCGTGAGTCGGCCTCAACGGCCTTTGATTTTTAATAGGACAAAGAGCACAGCTTAATAAGGTGCGATGTTCTTCTTCTGACGGATGATTTTATAGATGTTCAAACCTTGTAGGCAGGGACGTAGCGACCGGGGGATGTGGGGGTGTACCCCCCCCGTTTACGAATTTGCTTTAGAAAACGCTTTTATCTACTAAAAGCCTGTATAGTTTGTCCCCGAGAAGGACATCTCTTATTGGCACAGTGTTCCTACCATGGGCCTTTAGGTGACTTCTAGAAGGTTACAGACAAAAACATTGTATTTTCCCACGTGAAACTGAAATGTTTGCAACCATTCAACCAATCAGCGTGAAACTAGTTGACGTCATTTGCCGATTAAACTCAAGCCAGTATAAACAAAGAACATATCACGCGGATGTTGTAAGCTTAATACTGGGCTGCTTGAATTAACTAGCCAATGAGAACCCACAGTTTCGGTACGTGACCTTGGCCAAAACGATGTGCGGTGAAAATCGAAGCTTATGTCACAAGCTTTAAGTACTGCATTCCTTTTTTTTGTGTTTTGCCTCCTTTATTCATGCTTGTACTTAGCAAGGCTTTTCTGTACTGTACACATATCGTTATTGATGAAAAGATTATCAAAAAGAAAAACCAGTAGATTTATATTTTGCACTCAAAGACATTGAAGTATCCACCCAATTCAAATTGAATTTTTCTGCAATGAATACCGTAGATTATGCAAATGTATTTGTTTTAGATTTAGTTTGTGGGTAGCACCACGTATGTTTGTTTGTATTGTCTGATCTTCATTAGTGCTTATGATATTAAGGCTTTGTTCAAATTCGCACGTCCTTCAAAACGAAAAGTGTCGTGATCTATTTCTGTGTGTGAATTGGAAACAAAGCCTCGAGCACAGATGAAGATCCGGGCTTACGGATCGAGAGCTTTGCAATAATAAATGCATGCGGTGTTATCCACAAACCAAAACAAATATTATATTATTGCCATGACAACTTATTATGCAAATGAACCTCTTCTACTCATTGAACTATAAATAAACTGGAAGGCTAACTGCTATATGATGAAGGCCTATGATTTGATGAAGCCAAAATAGTTTTTCTGAGTTATGAGCAGAAATACTTGACCCCAAACGTTGGGCTATATATCAAATTGAAGCTATTGAAAATTGCTATTCGGTGTGGAAATTTCAAGACTTCAGCGAAAAGAAAAATATTTAAAAAATACAAAAACAACTGCAAAACGGCAAATTATCGGTAATTATGTTTGTAGTTTTTCAATATTTCCCTTTTAGCTAAAGTCTTGAAATTTCTACACCAAATAGCGTTTTTCAATAGCTTCAATTTGATATATAGCCCAACGTTCAGTGTTGAGTATTTCTGCTCATAACTCAGAAAAACTAAAATGCACTGGCTTCAATTTCCCCCCCTGAGTTAGCCTTCCAGTTTATTTATAGTTCAATGCTTCTACTACGTCAGAATTTCTACCAATATGGCTGCCATTGACGTCATCTTTCTTTGCATAGCAGATGCACTACTATTCATTGCTAGTTTCAGGATCAATGGTGCATATGGCATACGTCTAGCGCTAAAAAGTGGAGATAACATCAAACTAGGCTTTCATCGCGTGCCAGTTGATACTGCATTTCTCCGGACGCAAACAAAGCATGAAAAGAATGAATTGAATTTCCTTTTGTTCTTCCCTGCTTTCCTGTAATCTAATCTTGTGCTAATATGAAGCTTATGTCACATTCTTTATGTTCATATGTCTTTGATTACCCCAATGAATATTAGCAATAAATATGTTTGGACACCTCATTCGACATTTGTAAATTTTACCGTGATTTACCCAAAAACATATACCTTAATACACTGGCATCCCCTTACGTGAACTTGGGGTTAATACTCGATAACTGGCCTCTGTAGCTCAGTTGGTTAGAGCTCGACAATTGGCCTCTGTAGCTCAGTTGGTTCGAGCACTGCACCGGAATCGCAAGGCAGCAGGTTCGACTCCTGCTAGAGGACCTATAGTTGCATTTTTGGCAACTGCTCCTGGCTCGGACCAAGTCATGAGAAAGCAACCTGGACAATTACACTACATTATTATTCAGTTCACTCCCCATTTGGGCTTTTCAGTGACCGATTACATCATGTATTACGATTACTTATGTTATTTACTTAGCCTAGACTAATATTACTATTATAATATTACTTTTCTAACTGTGGTTATCCTCATCCCACCTCATTCCCAAAAGCCTAACATGGGAAAATAAGCGCACGAATACACAAATACAGTGAGACATACGATGTACAGTAAAATTCTGGATATAACAACCCGAGGGGCATTTCACTCCAAAAATCCCGTACACTTCGTCAAAAAATCCGGAAAAAATCCGAACAAATCCGGAAAATCCAACAGATTTTCTCTTCAAAAATCCGCTAAAAAATCCGCGGATTTTTAAAAATCCAAAAATCCCGTACGCTTCGTCAAAAAATCTGGAAAAAATCGGAACAAATCTGGAAAATCCACACAAATCCGGAAAATCCAACAGATTTTCTCTTCAAAAATCCGCTAAAAAATCCGCGGATTTTTAAAAATCCGAAAATCCCGTACGCTTTTTTGGAGTGAAATGCCCCTCGTAACAACCCAGCAGATGAAACTTGACAATTAGACACCAATTTTTATCAGAACCACTTCAAACTGAAATTTGGAAAGGATTCTAATCATAGTTATATATGGAAGTGTACAGTGAGACAGGCCGCATTTTCAAAAAGGCCTTGGGAACGAGAGACAGTGTACTTGTACCTGATTTTTATAGAGTTCAGACATTCGCCAAATACAACTTGATATTCTGGGGCCGATTGTACAAAACGGTAATTAAAGTTAACCACAGTGCGAAAGTCAAGTAATCAAAATCGCGTATTTTAGAGTTAACTACTATTTAACTACAAAACGGTGGTCAAAAAGTAGTTATGAGTTTTATCATGGAAGCCCGGCAAACTTCAAAGCCACAAAATAGGAGAGCTTTGTTTGATATTGAACTGTATACCTCACCATGCACAGATCCACAAACGATTTTACTGTGCACGTTTTCCAATTACCCCATCTAGGGCAGAACAAATAAAAGAAACTTCCAAACAAAATTCTTCCTGTTTTTGTCATGTCTTGCGCAAACATAACTTAAAAGAAAAGGCAAAACTATGACAAAAATGCCTGTATGCTGCATTGTAAACTTCGACACAAGTATAAAATCATTTTTGTAATGAAGATATCGTGCTTAAATAAGATTAAATAATAACAAGCAAAAGCTGCAGGTAATTCAAAAGAACATTTTTTTCTACATAATTTCAAAAGTCTCAGGGTTTCAGCCGTGTTTCGTTCTAGTCTCGCCTGTGGTTGCGTCTCTAGGCCGAACCAGGGGAGGGAGAAAGGCAAGACACAATCAAAGACTGCAGACGGGGCAAAACTGTTTAGACAAAAGCGCAGACTTCAGTCATGAGCTGCATGCATGCGCAAAACAAATGCTAATTCAAAACATGGTCTATCAAGATGGTCTGGAAATTGAACATAAAGTCTGATTGAGTTTATGTTAATTTGTGCACGGTGATTGAGCTTATTTCATGTATTTTCGTACAACCACGTCCAATAGGGATAGCTGAGATGAAACGTGCAACCACGATGAATAATATTTAATGAAGTTGAGACAAAGGATTTGGGCATGGTGAGGTATAGTTGAACATCAAACAAAGGTCTTCTATAGTTTTCTATTTTGTAGCTTTGAAGTTTGACAGGCTTCCAAACCATCACATCTTGACAGACTATAGTCTATATGCAAAAGAAATCAGGTGGCGTGTGATATGGTTATGCCTGATACTGTGATAGTGCGGTAAAAATATATATTGGATTGTAGCAATGCCATTCTTGGAACGAACGAATTCACTATTCCAAGATGTTGCAATTTGTCTACGGTATTTCGAGGAGAAAAAATTGAGGTGAAACATCGATACATCCATCACTCCATCAGTCCATGAGAAGACTTTTACGATAATCTAGCTTATGGCATTTTTTCCATATAAAATCCATCTTCGTTTAACCATGAATCCGCGTCGGTAAAATTCTTGGCAAGAAAAATATTTTATTAATTATTCTCGCTTCTTCCGAAGTCTGTTTATATTTATTTCCCATGGCATGCGTTAATTCATTTCGCTGTGAGATTTTCACATTCGCTAAGTGTTTGTGGAATAAATACCCTATATACCCTCCAATTTTCTAGCTACAAATGAATGCATTTCAATGACAAAATATACTGCTGATGATATAATACAACTAATACAGTCGAACGACAAACAGCAGACAAAGCGGGAAAATTTTACATTGTAGAACAATAAAGATAGAATGGACCAGAATTGTGTTCAAACAGAAGTGAAAATGATTTTTTTGACATGTAGGCTATAAGAAAGAAAATATGAAGAAACAAAGGAAAATGCAAATGCTGCCACAAAATCTGGTCTGGCGTTTGTCTTTGCTTTCAAACGTGAAGTTTCAACTCCCGAATGTGAGTTCCATGGACGCGCTTGTCTACCTTGTGATACATGGAGGAACCGAACGAATAATTCATCTCATGTCGTTTGGAATTTGTGCGCTTTTCCGGTGTGTCATATCAGTACAAACTTTACATTCAGTTTAGCCGGCTATACCGCTAATTTCCAAACCGGGTGTGAATTTATAAAGGACCTCTTTAGACGTGTTTAGATCACTTACTTGAGCGTGCCATTCAACGCTTAGAATCATGCTTGTTGTTAAATATTTCAACTATAAGTCTATGAATATATATATAGTCGGTTAAAGCCTTGCGCAAGTTATGTGGAATACACCTTTAATTAAAAGTTATCGTTCGTAAGGTCATTCTGTTTATAAGGTTTCTTTTTTTTTAAAAATTGAGAGTCTATATTAGAGTCCACTCGACTCATTATACCGTGCATGATGGCGCAATGTCGCAAAATAGGTTCATGAAACATTTCGTACATTGAATCACGTGATTGAATTGGGGGGCTTCGTAGTTTATAAAATATCGGTAGTGATGTAGTATTAATACAAAACAAGTCTAATTTGTCAGGCTGATAAAACCAGTTAATTGCATGTATAAAACGATACAAAAACCGGAAAAAATAGCTTATGCCTTATGCTTAGAGATGCTTCTTTCAATGCGCATGCAGCAGCTAATTTGTACTGCAGCGATTATATTATTAATACCGACCGCGCAATGCGCTTCATACAACAGAAAAACTACCAGATGCAAATATATGTATGTGTATGTCTCCATGTATGTTCATCCAAACAAGCCATTGTAGCCTGCGTTGCCGGCGTTTTATAAGCCATTGTTTTCCCAGACACTATTGATAACACTATTCTTCGAATTTCTAGAAAGATCATCTTGCGACCATTGCCCGCTACCATCAGGCAATATATATAGGTTTGAACAATCTGTGCCAGTGTAGGTAGTGGCAATAATAATAAGAAAGCTTCGAATTCATATAGGATATACAACTACCTGAAAAATACAAGGAGAACTTCGACATTTCAAGAAGGCCCTTCGCCAGGAAGTTAGAAAGCTATTAATTTCCCGACAAGGGCCTTCGCTCGAAACGTCGAAATTCTCCTTGTATTTTTCAGGTAGTTGTATCCGAAGCTTTCTTCTCAATATATATATAGTTCCATCTTTCGTACATTTGTACATCAATCGATACATTTTTCGTTTAAAACGAAAAAAAACCCCGTTTGATAGCCCATCAACTATGAAATATTCCGCATGCCTTGCGTAATAAATTTTGAAGTCTTAATACTCGCCGTCTGATGTTGGAATCAGTTATTATTAAAGCCAGCGTTTTTCGTTCAACATTCTAACGTTTGTTGGAGTTTTATTTGATGACATGCATACAATGCAAATACAATATTATAATACTGGTGACGAATGGCACACCACACAATTAAAACCAATTACTGTGGGCCCTTTTAACATATAAGTTACATACGAATGTTTGTATCGACAAGGGTTACAATTTAAACATACAGATTTATAGTTGTACATGTAGATTCTGTTTATTTGTATTTTTCTACATGCTCAAATTTGCGCAACTATTTGCTATTAACGTCGCTTGAATATCACAACGAATTCACGCGCTTGTTATTTATAATTTAATGCATTTCAACTTGAAAATAATGCTGCGATAAACATCAAAATGTCGTTCGTTTATTCAATTTGATATTGCTTACATTTATGTCGAAATTTATTTCAAGACCTTTGTTAAATAGAATTCAAAATTCAAATAATCCTAGGTGTAAGCCTGCTAGGCCAAGTCAAATATACTCTATAAAATAGAATGGCAGTATTGTAAGCCAGCAGTTATATAGTCCGTTCTGAGATGAATATGCATCAAGCTTGTAACTTACCAAATCAGTTAAATGCGAATGGATTCTCCCACCAAACACCAGTCGCGGAAAATATGTAAATTAAGACGGTCATTCGATGAACTCGCGAAATGCGCCTATCGATCATGCTCGAGTACTTTATATACGACCTGCATGTGTGCAATCTCGTACCCAGTGCCACTTGATAGGAAATGAGATGTTGACCGAGTGCCCGGATATTGACCCAAATTATATTTTTGGAGTGGGAGAGGCATAAAATCATACTCTTCATGTATGTCTTTGTAGAGAGAAGTTCAGATTCGACGTCCACCGCTAACTGTCACTGTGGAAGTCAAAATCTGAATCTCTCTTACACAGCGTCTATAAGGAAAGAACTGGTAGAGATACCCACTTGAAATCTCAAATTTTAATTTCTAACCTGCGAACGGGCATATTCTGCCTCACGGGATTATTATTTCATTACTTTGCCCACCTTAGACTGCCTTAGCTCGCATTAGCCCACCTTAATTAGCTCATCCTCTCTGAAATTTCAAGTGAATTTTTCAATTTTATTGCAGCTCAAGGACAGTTGCTTTTAGCTGACAATGAACCAACCGTACCCAGGCTCTTTCCACTGGTGAAAATGTCTTGTAAAACAAAACATCCAAACTGGTAGGTTATGTTCCTATTTATGAGTATTAGTTAGTGAGTCTGGAGGCGTGCATTTCAGGTGTTATAGATTACTGAGTGAGCTGGGTATATGTCGGGCTCCACCCACTACGTGCATATACCGTATTTACTCGTTTGAGCGCTTTAAATTTTCAGAGCTTCAGATGCGGCGCTCATTCGGGGGCGGCGCTCTTTAAAAAAATCTTTTAGTTGTGAATTATAACAAGAATTTTAACAATGAAACACACAAATTTCAAATGTCTTTGTTACTAAATGTCTCCATTTTGACGGCGGAAAGTTTTTACACTGTTTGGTGCGGTGCTTATTAGGGGGCGGCGCTCTTTAAAAAAAATTAAATTGATCTAAAATGCGGAGCTCATTCGGGGGCGGCGCTCAATCGAGTAAATACGGTACTGCGAAGTTAATTGCGCAAGCAAGTTTACTAACTAAACAAAGCTTCATTGATATACTGGAGAGTATAAATACCAGTATAAATAGCACTCCTTTAAACGCAGTTTCTTCACAAATGCCTGTCATGCAGGCTCCAGCTTATATAATAATTCTAACGCAAAATATTCAAATACAATATGCGCTGTACTTGGTCTTGGGCTATGATATGGGCTCCGTCCCCTGACTCACGTACAGGGGCTGAGAAAATGCTCAGAGGCCTTAATTCTTGGTTAACAGAAACCTCCAAATAAATCTTCCCACTAGCTTATAAACATGGAAATATTTTTTTGTGTTAATCCAGCTTTGAACCACTGACCCCAGGGCCAGGATGCTTCCATTTCACAGAAAATATAATATACAGGTTTGTCAGAAATTCCGGATCAATGCAGTGCGAATGTGCGATTGCCGGAGGATTACGATGTCACCTGACAACTGGTTTTGTCGAACTGGAGGTTTTTATTATAAAAACTTTTAATCTTATGTTTAATTTTAGCTTCAATGTGCTGCAACGCGCAGCTGCAGTCTCGACACGGGGCTGCTCAAAGGTCGAATATAGACGTTTGGCTGGTGTAAATCTAAAAAAGATGTTTTCTGGCATAAATATTTGCAGACACTGGGTAGCTGTCTCGGTTCTAACATGTTCCCCGCTAGAGGTCATTAATGACAACTCCCCATTGATTCAGACTAGTTTATTTTGATAGTGGGTCGCTCTGCGAGGGCTGTTCAAAGCGTGCGACAACAATTTATTAATTTCCATCACACCATTAATTACTGGAATAAATTCAACTAGAAACCTATGTGCGGATCACACTAAACTTGGTAACCGCTTCACGATGCTTTACTTGCAAGATTTCGAAATCACCTGATATCTGGGCTGATTTCTTGATTGTTGCCGGTTTCAAGATTTCCAGGTAATATCAGTTACAGCAGTCTTGGTAATTTTCAATTTCAAATGTAAAGATTTGCTGTACCCAAAAAATGAGTCAATTTTGAGTCACTGTGGGCTCAATTTTTACTCAAATTTTTGAGTCAAAATTTTCTGAAGTGCCTTATAGAAGAAAATGTGTTGATCAACAATAGCATTTTCACTAAGACAAAGGCGACTATAAATTCTAGTTTTATAATCCCTTGAATATTACACGTTTGAAGTAGTTTGGGGTGTTTTATGCCAAGTCACTGACTGGTACTAGTATACAATACTTATAAGACTCTTTTAATTTAAAAAGAAACATATGTACTTTGAGGAAAGGTCACTGATGTATGCTCTGCCTCTGCTAAAAAAATGTAAGTAATTTTGTTTTCTACCCTTGACTTTTCGTTTCCCAAACTCACTTATATGTTAATACCGGAGGAATTTTGTTTTTGACTGAATTTCTCAATCAGTGCTGTCTAGAAATAAATGTCACACTCTCTTCGGAGTGCCACAATTAATTAATTTGCCTGTATTCAGTCTGCAGGATTAATTAATAGAACCGGTCAGTATCCGGCTTAAATTGCAACTTATAAAAGATGTAATCAATTTGTCTGCCTATTGTTATTATTGCTATCATAAAAGTCAAGCTAAAGTCATATACAAGCAGTAGCAGGCCAGCCTTGTTGATTGAAAGGCATGTAGACGTTTTCCATGTACCCAGTAGTTCCTGTCGCGTCGGCATATCTGGGATTTATGGCAAATGCCCAAAATCCCAGGCAAAAATTAATTCATAAATGCACACAGGAAATTAATTAAGACCCAATTCACACGTGGGAGTCAAGGGAATTGATTTTAATGTCAGGGTGTCCATGGGCCTTGAAAATCCTGCAAAGTCCTTGAATTTGTAAAACACCCAACAAAATCCAGGCCTGACAAGCCCTTGGAAATTAGTGCAAGTCGTTGAAAGCGAGGTTGAAAGTGCTGGAATTGTTTCCAGCTGTGTTGATAATACTTGAACAATATGTGAACTATTGATTTTGATCGAATACCAGTGTTTCAATACGGTAAAATCCGTGTCGCTAAAAAAGCCCTATGGCAGCCAATTGCAATTTTAATAAATTTAGTACTTAGGTTAGATATAGTTTAACAAAAGCATACTGTGGCAATCAATTTAGCACTGTCGCTGAAAGCCTTTGATTAAAGATTTCAAAAATCTTCCTTGATTGTTGAGAGAAAGGAATGAAATTCAAACCTGGGTTCAATCCTTGGTCGGACCTCTACTCAATCAAAATTTTAAAACAATTGAGGAGAAAGTGCTACCTTTACATTGACATCAGTAAATGGTTAGACTTTCGCGTCTTCTCGGATAAGGACGTTAAAATCGTATAGATACCTCGGATCCCCTATCAATTATAGCCTGTTGGGAAATCATCTCACCAATAAGTTAGAAACTGAATAAACTCAAAACTCAATAATATATAATTTAAGCCGAGAATTTTACAATAAAGTGTTTTCTATACCTTTAGTTTTTATGACAAGCCCAGTACTGTTTTCCACACGATCTTAATTAGGATGTTCAAAGTCCACATTTCGAATCAACAAAGAGGTTTCAGATTTCTAGTACGAGAGCTCATCATTCCATCAAGGCAATTAAAAGTTATATTTTGCCTTTAAATTAGGAAATATATTCCTCTATAATTGTACCTGTCTTTATTTCGCTTCACCGGACGAAAATGCTGGTACAAAAATTATTTAATGACGGTTCTCTTAACTGTGGCTATAAGTTAAAGAAAATAATGAATGAACAGTTCGTTACTTTGACATGCATATACTTGGCTTATTGGTTGTTTAGTAATAATGACTTTTTAATTAATATTTAATAAAATCTTTAGACATGGACGGTAGGCTTTCAGTATATACAGCCAGATTTTCAACACATTTAAGTCTATCTCCTGTTTGTATGTTTTGTTTTCGTTGTGTATTTACCCTGCCGTATTGACGTTGATATACCGGGTGTCTCAAAAAAAAGTATCGGTGTTTGATTAACATAATGTAAAAACTATACCAGGTATGGCTTTCAAATAAGTTTATAGTATGATGCTTGTGATGTTACTCTGAGTGTATATCCACTCCGGGCAAGCTTGAAAAATATGCCTGGCCAATTCCTACGACCTTTGGACCAACATTAGGAACAAAAAAAACTTTGTTCCTAATACGTTTACTACGCTTCCAACGCACAATGATTACTAATACCACCAATGCGCGGCCAATCTCTTATTACATACTCGCCCGGCCCCCTTTTGGTCACATGATGTGCCGACGTAACGAGGCTTGGTTCCCTAGCTGTTAACCTTTGTTATTGCATAACCTCATGAAAAAAAATATTATGATAACTAGATTGCATTGATATCGAAGGAACTAGACTCGGTTCCGAAATATCACATACTCGAACCGACCTGACCGCGTAGCTCAGTTGGCAGAGCATTGGGCTAGTATTCCAAAGGTCGTAGGTTCGATTCCCACCGTGGCGAGGCATATTTTTCAAGCTTGCCCGGTGTGGATATACACTCAGAGTAACATCACAAGCATCATATTCACCTGAGTACATTACACCAACAGAAAGTCTTACTGTGGTCTACTGTATATCATCTGAGTTAGAACACATTTCATGTGGTGTACCACAGGGATCAGTCTTGGGTCCACTCTTATTTCTTCTTTATATAAATGACTTTAATAATTGTGTTCCTGATTTAGACTTTCATCTTTTTGCAGACGATTCAAATCTATTTCCTTCAGAAAGTAATATTCAAAGACTAGAAGCTAAACTTAATCATGAACTGAAAATATATGGTTATGCGCAAACAAATTAACACTCAATGTCGAAAAGTTATTATTTCATACACCACAAAAGAAAATAAACTACTCAACATAAAGTAATATGGGTATATACAAGACAAATATTCACCCAACAGTAATTCTTCAAAAGAAAGTAATACGTATAATAACATTTTCTCATTATCGCGAGTCACACACCTCACAATTTTAAGAGACTTAAGCTCCTGAAATTTTGTCTTACCTAATACAACATTACTTACGCATAAATTTAACAACAACAAACTTGCATATGAGTTTATGAACTTTTTTATCTGTTAGTTGCAAGCATCATTATATAGTACAAGAAGTTCTGCGAAATCATCCTTTTCCCATTCCCAACCTCGCACTAATTATGGAAAGTATCAGATTGACGAGTCCATTAAATCTCTGAGCGCATCTTCTTTTAAAAAGAATTTAAAACAACAGTTAATTGATTACTACCAGTTCCGCGTAATTAGTATATGTGTAACAGTCAATTTCCTTTTTTTTTTGTTTTGTTTTGTCTTGTGTTCTTTTGGTTTCTGTTTTGTTTTGTACTTTGTGTTTTCTTTTGGTTTCTGTTTTGTATTGTACTTTGTCTTTGTTTTATTTTTTCGACTTTGTTTTCACCGGCTTCTTGTGACACTCTTTAAATAATAGTATATTGTAATATATTAATGACCACCTGTCTCGATTAGGGACCGGTCATTAATAGTGGGACGGGGGGAGGTGGATAAGAAAAGGAGGGCGGCTTCAACTATTTTTGTCTGAACTGGGGGCGGCCTCAAAATGGGAGGTATGTGTCAAGGGGCAACCCCAATTTCTTAATACTTTCCTACTCATTTTCAATCTCTCGCCTTTATCGTATGCAACAAAATAGTTCACCATAGGAATCCTATAGTCGTATCCTATAGTCACCATATAGTTCACCGTAGGAATCCTATACCAATAGTTCACCATAGGAATCCTATAGTCGTATCCTTTATCCTATAGTCGTAGTTTCCACACTTTATTACGGATATGCAGTTCACCATAGGAATCGGAGTAAATAACAACCATTTTGAATACTGGTCCTCTAATTATTTAGGCTACACAATGTCTTACACCAGTACTTGTCCCATTACCTATTTTACACCAGAAAATGTAACGAATTAAATGTTGGAGTGGGGACTGGGGGGAGTCCTAAATTTTCTAGATGAAGGTGGGGGCGTCTTGAAAATAAAGCTCTTGCGATCGGGGGCGGCTCTAAAAATGTCCAATATTTGGTATTTATCACCCCCCCCCCCCATTATAAATGACCGGTTCCTTAGCCTTCATGGTTATAACAGGGGGTCAGCACTTATATTTTTGTAAATAAACTCTATAATAAATAAAAAATAATAATTCCATGTAACATATACAAGTGCAAAATATAATATATAATAATTGATATAATATATTATATAATACCTTATTAAATTCTAATCGTGTAATTGGCTGTTTATGGTCACGTGATATTGAATAGAAAATTCCATTTCCCAAGAGTGCAATGGAACACGTTCCATTGCACTCTCCGCGAGTGCAATGGAATAAAACGTATAGTACAATTGCACTTGTTGTGTTTTCGATAAATCGCATCCCTTCCAAATCGCATTCCATCTTTCACTCTTCGGTGAAAGATGGAATGTTCCATTCAACTCGGCTGTCGCCTCGTTGAATGGAACATTCCATCTTTCACCTCATGAAAATATTCTTACCATTGCACTCATAAACATTCATTATTTGTATAATATATAATATAAAATAATAATATACTACAGAAATATCATATAATTGTATGGAGCTTGAATAGGATAATAATATTAATTGACATCAATACCACTCTTCACATGCGATCAAATTAGTCATTGCAGAATGCCGATCAAAGTTTGAAGCATGCAGTTCTTAACTTAAGGCTGTCACACACGAGAGCAACTTGCTGAGCTAACCGCCTCGCGTGCATGGCAGCTAGCTCGGCAAGTTTCTTTTGTGTGCGGATAGTATAAGATGGGAAGTTTCTTAATTAAACCAAAACCAAATAAGGTTTAGGGGCGGACCATTAGAAATCCCGGGAGGGGGGGGGTATAAAATTTTTGCGGCATGAATTTTTTTTTCAGTCTCATATCTCTGCAGGAATTTTTTTAATGCATTTAACCTCTGCACGAATTTTGTTTCAAGACTTCTTGATTTTGACCGACAAGTACCGAAAATTTTTTTCCGGAATTTGTTTTGGCGACCTCCCCCCCCCTCCCCCCCCGTCGCCAAAAATTTTTCGGTCAGTGTACCATTTTAGGGGTCAAACATTTTTTCAGGACATACCACATACCAAAAGTTACCACAAAATTGACAGAATTTATCAATTTTTTTTTTTTAATAAACTAAAATTGCCCGACTGTTCAGCGAATATTGCCCGACTACAAACTGACCGGTACACCCATGACTTTTCTGTTTGCTTGCACGAATTTTTTTTCCAGGCATTTTTCTTTGCACGAATTTTTCTTTGGGGGAATTTTCACCCCCCCCCCCTCCCGGGATTTCTAATGGTCCGCCCCTTATGTACATGGAATCAGCTATTGGTATTTCAACTATTCAATGAATGCCTGTGATACGTTTGTATATGTAGACCTATGTATGGCAACAGAGGTATGGCACCGAATCGGATAAGATTGTCAATGTAACTGATCTGTTTTGTGGAAAAACCACGTTTATAAAGTTAATAAGAAATAAAATGTAAAGCTTGAGTTCAAGATCTATTTTTATGAAGAGAAGGTGAATCATAAAATAGTTATATGAAGTGTATTAAATATTGATTTTTTAATGCGTCGTGCGTGAGAAGGCTGTTTTTTATAGGTGCATATAACACGCACGCACGGAAAAGCTTAAACCCTTTTAAATTTTACTTTCGAAATAACTATTTGAATACAAGGACAGGTTTAATTTTCTGTGTAATTTAATTTGTATTTGTTGAGGTAATTAGTGCTAATATGAAATTTAGAACGACTTAAAAAAACTTTTCCGTGCGCACACGCACGCATATCAGCTGCAAAGCAGCATTTATTCTCTTAGTCCAACATCCTATTTTTTACATGGTCACGTCTTTTCAATTGTGATAATATCAATGATATTACCACGTAAGAATGGTCTTATATGAATAATTTCGTCGATGTTTTAGTCATGCGCGCATCGCAAGGCACGCACCAATTGCTAATAATAGAAAAATGCAACTCTGAGAATTTCAGAATTCAGCTAATTCGCTGATATACCCTCGCATGTATCTACATTGGCACCACTCCACTGACTAGTTAACACTGGAAAAAAATACAAAAAATTGAAATTTATACTATGGGATTTGAGCACTAAATCCGTAGTATATCCATATTATTTCCATACTATAATCTATATCCATATAGTATGGAAATTGCAATAGACCTTTCCCCTTATTGAGTAAAATTTTGATCTAGACAAGTCTGGACAAAAATTTCATCACAGCTTGAAAGAGCATCACAAAATTAGTAATATTCCGAAGTTTTGTTGCGAAATATTGTAAAATGCGGATAATTGCGAAGTTTGCCGTTTTTCAGTCATTTTGTATTACAAATGGGAAATTGATAATCAGTTTCATCATCTGATTACTAATTTCCCGTTTGTAATACAAAATGACTGAATAACGGCAAACTTCGCAAGGCTATATTATCCGTAGTTTACAACATTTCGCAACGAAACTTCGGAATATTACTAATTTTGTGATGCTCTTTCAAGCTGATGAAATTTTTGTCCAGACTTGTCTAGATCAAAATTTCACCCAAAAGGGGAAAGGTCTATTAGTATATATGAAATTGGATTTCCATATTAGTTTCCAACGAAGATCCACGCTATTTCCATAGACTATAGTGAGAATTTTGCGGAAAAAAAGATTTCAGTATAATTTAATTTTGCGAGCAATTAGGCAGTGGTTTCGCCCGTTTTCAAATGTCTTCACCGACACTGTTTCAAAACATAACTATGGCTATGCACACAAAAGCATCAATATTTAAAGTACAATTCGAATGTAAGCCGTGCGTTAGGCCAACCTGGCAACGGGATGATTTGTTGCAAGTAAAATTTGAATTTATTTTAATTAACAAACGGTTAGACCTAATCATTACTCGGCTAATCTAAAAGCCTCATTTTCCACGCCTAACCCACCATGCCCATGGTCGAGGAAACATGGTGGGTGGAGTCGCAATAACTTAAATGAGAAATGCGGGTCAGGCTGTTGAAACAGCAAGACAAAAATGCATTCAAACATATAGATGATTCTGCAAAGAAAGGTTTACAATTATCAAAAACAAGGTAAACAGTAGAGGCAGCCTGAGTCGTAAATTTAAACGAACGGAATCGTCCTGGCATGGTAATTGCCGTGGCCATACAGCTGACCCGCACCTGTGTGCATACGCGGCTAATTTAATATTACAAGTCTTTGAACAAATGTGGTTTTAAAGCTCTTCAAGGCTTTAAAATTCTACTATGACTATATTCAATATAATAATTGTTAGACAACGTTCAGGCAAATAAGCGTTTTTGGTCCGTTTCAGACGGTTTCATGCGGCGAACGTTATCGACGAATTAGGTATGACAGAAGAGCGCCGCATGAATCAGTTTTAAAAGTAAGGCAGAATTTGAAGCGACAAACGTTCGACAGAAGTTAGACAGCGCCTGTCGAACTATGCGATAATGGAGCGGCATTGATTCATACGCCACTCAACTCATGTACCAAACCCAACTCAATTTTTCGTTACTTGCCATCTCGTAATATTTACTTATTTCACACCATTTCTGAGTAACATGTAAATGGTCGATTTAAACTTTTCCGTCGCGTACACGCACGTATATGAAAAACGCTTAACTGGAAAGCACCTTTTTGATCTTTTGTGAATATTTAAAATGTTCTAATTGACGCAATAAGGAAAACGATTAACTGGAAAGCACTTTTTCCATCATTTGTGAATATTTAAAATGTTCTAATTGACGCATTAAGGAACAGCATATTCATAATATATAACAAGAATCTATTTCGCTGGAACAACGGCAGGAAATTTTGCGCAACCATGCATTACATATTAAATGTACCGTACATTCAGGTGTCTGAACAGCTATACTCGAAAAAATATAAAAGCTAAAACATTTCGATGTTTTGAGCGACTTCGAGTATTAATCTTTTTCAGGTGGCCCGCTCAATCAGCTGTAAACCATGACACATTATATATGTATATACCCCAAATATTATTTTATTTGGAACATATATGCTTTGTATTGTAGTTTCTTAAGTTGTCGGCAGAACATGGTTTATACTGTACCACATTTTAATTACTTGCGCATGCACTGTTTAATATATAATCGGTAAAGACCGATTTGCGCACATCTCAGACAACCATGGACATGTCGGTGACTATGACTTCATTATTCTCGTCCGGTTTTAGCCATTAGAGACCTTACGTTGTGGGACGGCCGATGTGACGACGACGGCTATTCATGTGAGATTCATAATATTTAAGAAAAAAATGAATACGTCTTGGATAAAACGCCTGCATTTGAAGACGCGAGAAGTGATACTTGGCAAATTAGCTCAGTACTACAGCAGAACCTTCTGAACAATAAAGCCACTATTTCAAGCTAACCAAACAATATTAAATTGATACGAGCAAATAATAGTCCACAAACTTTCTTTACAATCGTTTATTTGAATGATTTTATTCTGGTCATCGTCGTTGGGTTGCCATCCTATACATCGTATAAAGGTCTGTAGTCTTAATCCAAGCAGCTGAGAGCTGGTCCACGAAAGGCGCAGAGAAATATTTCATTAGGGTATTTCCCAGTCAACCTAAATGCCATGATCAGTGCTCTTATGCATCCCCGTGTACAGAGTATATGTACAAATCAAAATATATATGTATAAGGTGATTTGTATAAACAAATACCGAACACAGATGGACCACAGCATTGAGTTGCAAGTGCCGCAACCCCTAGCCTGTGGATAAGATGAGCGCACTTGTGAATACCATCTGGCTAATTTGCATATGTCACGAGAGAAATTTACGCATTCGATATAAAGAATACGAACTCTCGGCAATTCCTTCTCCATATAGCTTTTATACTTGTTCAGCATTTAGCGTGAGGCTGTGAGCATTCAGCATAAGCAAAGCTAGATTAATACCTTAGCCCTATGGTCGAAATTCAATTGAGCAATGCTTGAAAAATGACATTTTTTACATCACTGAATCTGCAAAGATACGTCGCTTTGCTCTGGTTATCAAGATATGCAAATATTGAATGTTAACATAAACACTACCCATAGCGCATCAATTTGGTATGTACTATCAACTGTGGTACTATATGTGGGTAATCTCCGGCGGTCTAAAATGGCTGCCATCAAATCTTTAAATCTTTACTAACCTTTGAAAACTCTGCTGATCTCTGCAAGTGCCGACGATTTTATGTAAATATCCAACCAGTGCGCTATTGCTTACTCACGTTTTCAATGTAATGCAAGTCCTTAGGGCGTTTTTTAAACACTGTTGCTATTTGTTGCGTTCTTTTCTCGTCCGCACGATCGCGTCAACTGAAAACCTGACATTCTGCAACCAGACCTGACCTATTGTTTGCAATGTTTATGCAAAAAAAATTGAAACCGAATACTACCTGTAACACGAGCTTGAACATTGCGGTCGCTTAGCAACCCAGAAAAACACTCGCAAATCCCAGAGAAAAGGAAACAATAACATAGGCAACCTCGTACGTACTCTTACCTTCGGGAGGTATTTCTGGAAAATTCGCGATACGTCGATACAGAACGGTAACAAAAAAATGCCCGACAGCGCTCTGTTGTAGAAAAATCCGTATTCACTTTTGCTTAGCAAAATTTATGTATTTCAAACTCTTATCATCTTTATTACCCATGTTTTTTATACGGTATTTTCTTTGGAATTGACCGTGTGCGGTGTGCATAAATTATCACACAGTGCGTGATTCATGGGGGGGGATCCAAAGAAACACATCTTTGTGAGCTACATGTCATGTGTACATGGTCGATAAATATCAAGGTAGCTGGATTGTCATATAAACGCTTAACTGGGAGACAAAATTTGGTGTATACTAAGTGGTCGAGTGACTCGAGTCGCCGGTCGCAAGATGCCGGTGTATTCAGGCGGGGAGGAATCTTACACTATGCTCTAAAAATATCCCAAAGCAGCTAGGTTGACTGGTTGCCAGAAAAGTCTTGAATTTTTTTAGACTTGCAGAACATTTCAATATGTCTGTCAATTTCAATGTTAAATTTAGATCGCGCGTCTTTTGGGAGCCTCATATCCAAGTATAGTCTGAAGTGACAAGTATATAAACGGTAAAAATTTTGGTATTTTAACGGTAACTTTGGTATTTTAACGGTAAATCTTTGAATCTGCTGAAAAGTGTTCTGATACAATAAATAGTTTTTTTTTCCCTCACGCTTCACGGTAAAACTGTTTTAGTGTTTTCACGACTGACGCAAGCCCGTAGCTGGCTCTCAATTTTTGAGGGGGCACTCACTGCAGAAAAAATGTAACGGACGGAAAAAATGAATTTATTTTGTCGACCTCCCCCCCCGTCGCCAAAAAAATTTCGGTCAGTGTACCATTTTAGGGGTCAAAAATTTTTTCCGGACATACCAATTTTTCCGGACACACTCAATTTTTCCGAAACCTAACAAAATTTTTCAAAAATCACAAAATTTTCCACAAATTTTACAGAATTTTTCCATTATTACAATTTGTTTCCAGGCCCTTTCTCTAAATTTTTCATACCCAATTTCCGAGTGGGGGGGCACTGCCACACCGAGTGAGGGGGCATTGCCCCCCCAGGCCCCCCCCCCCAGCTACGGGCCTGGACTGACGGTAACCGAAATTGAGCAATCAAGACTCACGGGATATACCCCATCAATACCCTCTTATTAATATAACAGGTAGGCTTATCCCAAACAATCAAGAGATTATAGCCAAGGCATCAGTTTAACTACAAAAGAATGATAACATCTGAAATATAATATTTAAGTTCCTCAAATGCCTTTTCCTACATTTATTGTTATCTACTTTAAAGATAACTACACGAACGTTTATTCCAAGTTTTATGCTATTTATGCAGTTTGTGTTTATTTGCAGCACACATCAGTGCTTCTTGATAATTACTTCTGTTTGTTCCGAACAGAAAAGAACAATCTGTGTTTTTTATGTATGACATAAATATGACGTCATCTCAGCTGGAAATATGTTTTCAGTTTCCTCCTGCAATGACCCTGGACCACTGATATGAACTAAGGACTGGATAAAGAATCCTATTGACTTCAGAACCCGATTTTGAAGCCAGAATATTTTAATGAGATGAGATTTATAAATCAGTCAAATTCATGACCATAGCAAATATCTTTGCCTATGTGACTTGTGAAATATAGCTTCCAAAACCTCTTCGAAATAGTTTTAGAATGTTTTATACGGCCACATATTGAGGCTATTATGGCGGCCATATTTGATAAGTAATTGTACTTATTCACTGGCAAATTTAGGAAAAAAGAGAGGCTATATACTGATGATAAATTCTTATCTAGGCAATATTTGTCCTTTCCCACTAGTGACTATAGAAACGTAAAGGAAGTGTTAAACAAGTGCACAACACCAGCCGATTAGATTAATGGTGGGACCATCCAATATGGCCGCCAATGGCTTCACTTATGCACAGCAGATGGTTTATCCAGTCTTATTTTATTTCAGTGGACTGGGCCAGTATTACAGTTTAGAGGCAGGGGCGTAAATCATGGGGGAGGCGTTGGGGTGTGTGACACTCCCAAATGTTTTGTAGGTCAAATTTATCAAGTATTCAATAATTTAATCGGTTCTTTGTAGGTTTGCATGGCGCGATAAAAAAACAAACAAAAAAGTATTATATTCAATAATTTGTTGGGTAAAAATACATTCAAATCATGTCGGCGTATAAAAAAACAGGAAAACATAAAAGTCTATAGTAAAATTTGCTTTTCTAATATATACCTCGTTTTCTGACCATCAGAATTCTGTAAAATCTTTGCCAGCGAATGTTGGGTTCTGTGTCATGAACAAATTATATACGATAGGCATTCAAGTTTCCCGGAGTTAAAGTAGTAACATTAGTAAATGGTTATGACATTTCCATGCTTACACTCACCAAGAATAATAATAATAATAAAATAATGAGAATTAATGACTCGTGCGGTTTAGAACTTTAGACCTAACATCCGACCATATGTCATATTAGTTGATCATATGGATATATGGTGGCTATATTAGACCTTTAATCTTCAAAAATTCCTCGCTGCCCGAATGTACACAATGACATATCGTTTTCAGTCGTGGTGAAATGAATTGATTGTTATGTCAATTATGACTCCAGTTGCGAAATATAGTTATGCGGTTCTGACAAAAAGCTCATCACTATTTGTTTGTTACTTATAGATTTAATGCATTCTTCAGTGATTTTTATTATACCGAAAGGCATTGAACTGGTATCTATGTTGATTAAATATTATTATTTTTAGAAAGTTTAGATTTCAAAATTGCCCAGATGAACATAAGTCCGGACCCCTCTAGAGTTCGCCTAGCCCCTCTCCCCCAACCAAACCAATTCCCTTCACGACGAATTAGGTTCGACAGAAGGGCGACGCATGAATCAGTTAAGAAAGGCATAATTTGAAAAGCTCTTAACTGGAAAGCACCATCTCATTCATATTTGGATCATTTGTGAATATTTTCAATATTGACGCAATAAGGAATAGTAACAACATCCGATGTTTGCTGTTTTATTGTTTTGTTTGACGTTTATGACAAGAATTTATTTCTCTGAAACAACGGCAGGAAATTGAGTTGCGTATAACACATTAGCATAATCTGCGTGCATTCAGGCGTCTGAACAGCTATACCCGAAAAAATATAAAAGCTACCAAAACATTTCGACGTTTTGAGCGAATTAGGGAACCAATCCTGCTGCCTATGGTAAAATTATTATACTTAATGAATGACCCTATATTTTTGCGTTGAATATGTTAATTTTTGCACTTTTGAACAAAAATTTTTTTTTCAATTATTGAGAATACGTGCTTCCAATCAGATACTTGACTATATACAGCCAATTACATGCAGACGAGCAAAATTTGCACTTCGGTCTTCTGACAAGTATATGTTAGCTTTTGAACAAGACAGTGCACTTGTCATCGAAAAACTTGGCAAAGTTTGACAGACGACTAGCTAATACAACTAATGGTCATATATGAAATCTTGTCATACAAAACGTACTTATCTACTGCCGGCTTATCAGCCAAAATACCGCAGGCTTTCTTAATTTAAGTATCTTCAGGTACTCCGGACTCCGGATTCAACCTGTATAGTATTAATGGACGAATAAATTGTTATGCCGGATTATTCACACCAATATTTTTTTTCACTTCAAACAAGATTTGGGAATAGGAAACTGA
Source organism: Paramuricea clavata (assembly GCA_902702795.2). NCBI lineage: Eukaryota > Metazoa > Cnidaria > Anthozoa > Malacalcyonacea > Plexauridae > Paramuricea > Paramuricea clavata. The sequence continues at coordinate 33,348 of CACRXK020000932.1, read as the reverse complement.
CAAATTTACTACGTAGGTACAGTTAAAACCACTCAAATGTATGTGAAGATTGTTTTTATAAGTCGACTGGTCAAGTATGTAAGAGTCTTAACACGCATTGCATGGTTGAAAAAAAAGTTAATAAAACTCAGTGCCACCCAGTGGGTTTCTGCGACAGGATTTGGAGGAAACTCTTTTTCCAGCCAAGCATAACATATATTTTAAGGTTTTGACTTTTGACTAAGCGTTTTAATGACATTCATTTTACAATGTGAAAATCGTATTTATGTAAAAATCGAGTACGCTCGTCCACATGGTCATATTAATTAAGAAATGAAATTCCAACACCACCGTAGTAAAATGCTAAGTTTGGTGGTAAAATATTGTAAAGTAAGGATAATATGGCCTTGCAACTAAGTTTGCACATTTTATATACTTTTATATTTCGAAAGCCATTTTGCCTACCGCGAGCAGGCAAATATTCACTATAAGAAGATTTTTCTCAAAATAAGATCTATTTAATTCTTATATTCGCATTATAAGACGATTTTAGACAATATAAGAAGATTTTCAACATTCGAAAAAAATTAATTTAATTAATGACACATTTTTTGATCACCCTATACTATGCCATTCATTTGTAAGTCGGTCTCGTGGCAAATCTACTCAGTGAGTCAGTGAACTAAAAATTACTAACAAGGACTGTATTTATTAATTATACATTGCAAACAACCGCAATAAAAGTACAATAATAGTAATGTCATCGAAAAATTAATATAAAAAGATATAGGATGGGTCTTCAAAAAAATCTTATATTATTATAAGAAGATAATATTAAGAGATAATAGTAGATTTGTCAACTTAGGTATCAGCAGATTATAACTTATCATAACTGTCCTGTTTAATTGTATTACTGTGACAAAATATCAAATTGATGGGATATTCCGGTAGAAGTTTTATTCATTATTTGATTTTAATGTCGATATTTTTCTATTAGTCGGGCCGCCCACGCGCTACGATATTTGTCGGCCGATTTTTATAGGATTTACGCCCATGCTTTGGAGGGAAGAAGTTATTTCGCTGACCTCAGAATGACATTTCGTCAAACCGTTTTTCTTCAAGATTGGTTTAGAAACAAACTTGGAGTAGGGTTAGGATTAGGGTTAGAGTTGGTGTTGGAATAAGGTTAGTGTTAGTAAAACCGGTTGCTTTGATACGTCTTGTTACTCTGAGGCCAGCGAAATCGAACCTCTTCCGCATTGGAGAGGATCGAGGATAACGAGCCCACAGAGCATACCATTGGCCGTACGTGGCCGTTTCTCGTGGTAACATGCGTCTAAATAGAGCCGAATATACTCCGTATTCGATCGATCTATAGTATGGCATAGCCGTTCGTTTACAGCTCATCTGGCTGCCCTAATTTGAAAGAGTCTAGAAAAGAGCACTGAATATAATCCTCCTTGGCACGTCTTGCCGAAAAGCTTTGAGTGAGCAGTGTCTCACTCCATTGTCCTCGTCTAGATTGATGGTAACCGGCTGCCTCATCTTTTACCTCAGACTAGAGAAAACGTGAACTATAATTTACGTAATTCAAATGTAGAACTGATCTTTTTAAGAAAAGCTTTTTCCCAAGTATGATTCGAGTTTCAAACATGCCATTTCGATTCTATTTTATTTAAAATTGTAAATATAGTATTAGTTTTATTGTAACGTTATAACTTATGTAAGGACATTGTAATTCAATTTCTTTGTGATGATGATGCGCCATTAAAACGTAATAGTATACCATAGATTAAGATATAGGCGTCTCAGGGTTTGTTCAAAACTTGAAAGTCGTTTGAAAATTTGAAAACAAAAATTCAAGGCTCTTGCGTGCCTTGAAAGTCTTGAATTTATAAAGTGCTTGAAAGTCATGTAATTCTTCATGTTTTAGTTTTTGGCTAACATTTTCATTAGACTACATGTCGCCATTTCAATTAGGAAATGGTGTACAGGATCTCTACTTCAGGATTTATCTTGTAAATACAAGATTAATAGTGAAGTATAGCCATAGTAGTTACGGATTAAAAACAAGGTACGGCTGCAGGCTATATGATTATGAATATTTTCGTTCTGACCTGTTCCGCTGCAGTTTATAGGTATTGAATGAATTAAGTATTCAATCATTTCAATAATTTTGATATTCAATTAGTGTAATTATCAGATTTAGCTATCACACATAAAAAAATGTCTGAGAATTTCGGCAAAAATGTAGAATTTATGGGGGACTATAGGTGCCTAGGTATACAAACGAAGGAGAACTTTTCGCTTGAAACATCGAGGTTCTCCTTGTATTTTTCAGGTAGTTGTATTCCTATCAATCCAAAGCTTTCACTTATTATTGCCACTACATACACTGGCACAAACCATTCAGTAGAGAAGTTCACGGATTTGACTTCCATTACCGCTACCGGGTAATGTCCATAGATATTGATTATTGACATTATTCACACTCCCCTGAAGGGGCTTTTCAGTGACAAAATTTACAAACACATAAACTTACTGTATTATTACTACATTTAGTCCTAATTAATTTTATTGAAACATATTACTAGCAAACAAGGACAATTTCACAAAAACTGCGACATGGACATCAACAACAACAACAACAACAACAACAACAACAACAACAACAACAACAACAACAACAACAACAACAACAGCAACAGCAACAGCAACAACAACAACAACAACAACAACAACAACAACAACAGCGATGATGATAACACAACAACAGTAACATCGACAACGCTTATTGATTAACTACTGAAAAACAAGTACTTAATAACTATCCAGGAATTGCTGGAGAAGTTTATGTCTTAGTTTTAACTTAGCTTAGATATCGTATACAGCTATTGATTAAGGTTGTCCCCCGAGCAAAGCGGAAAAGTCGAATACAAGCGCGAAAGGTTCGCGCTTGTATTCGACTTTTCCGCTTTGCTCGGGGGACAACCTTAATTGAAATAGCTGTATACACTAGATAGCGCATCTCTTTTAGTAAAATTGAAGCCAAGAATATTCCAGCGGTTACCCCCATTTGAATAGATGGCGGCCATGTTGGAGTTTCCCATTCGCTAATAAACGCTTGAAAAACAACAAAAACCTTCCCTTTTCCCCTTGCGCGCGTCCACCTTTGGTACTGATCTATATATGTAGATTATAGATATGGATATACCTATTCGTCCCTATAAAATTGAAATTCAGATAACGACTGGGGACGAGTCTGTGGCAATCACGAAATATGATTGGTTAGCAGGACGATTGGATTAGGTCTCGTGATTGCGTGACATGAAAAGATAACCCTCTAGTCCATCCCCTTTGGCCACGGTAATTGCTAGATAGTATACTTCAAAATAAGATTTCCGTTTTTATAACGTAGAAAAAAAACATCCTAACGCAAAACTAAACTCTAACCCTAATATTAAACTTAACCCTAACCCCAACCCTAACCTAACCATAACCCTAACCTAACCCTAACTTATTTAAAAAATTGATATAAAAACGGAAACCTTATTTTGAAGTATACTATCTAGCAATTTCCCTTTGGCCACGACACTATACCTCTCACTGGCTTAGTATACGCATCTCAGCATCTGATTGGCTAATCGGATATATCAAGCGCGTGCATCTTATTGGTTAACGAATAATGGTCCCTGAATGGTAGCGATGGCGGCAGTGGAAGTCATATCTGAACCTCCCTAATATTATGTACAGTGTTAGAACAAGATTAAGAGATTAAGCACTGCCAATGTAAGAAAACCTTATCAAACTCTGAGCCGGGTTCTTGGCGCTGGACTAAGTGGACCGCAAAAAATCTGCCCGCTCTGGTGGTGAGATTTGGTGTGATACCATATTCTGTTTATACCATATCCAATCGATTGATGAGAAATTTGAAAAGTTAACGTTATAGCGATTGTTGCTTGAAAACTAATTCACTACTTTAATTCGCTACTGAAAAAATGTAGTTCGCAAGCTACTACTGTTTTAAAAAGGATGATGAATTAGCCTTTCAGTCACTATTTCCAGCTTTACTTTGGGCATTTGAATACCACCGAATTATTACTGATTTCTGGTGTTCTGGTCATATTTATATTTGCATTGTAAAATAGCTACTAAATGGTTCATAAATGTGTTGATTACTTATATAGACAAGATTCACTCTATTTCAAGTTTGAAGTCATATAATTATAGAAGTTTTAGATTTTATTAGAAAAATAAACACCTCCTACGCAGCTGAAACCGGTTCGATATAGCAATGATCCATACGATGAAAGAATCTATCAACACTGCGGTATAAATGAGATCGGAAATGAACATCACTATTCAATCATTGCAAGAAATACTAGGTTTACTGTTCTCAGGCGGATTTATTTTTGAATGCTTGCTCTATCAAAAAAATCGCACGTTCCGTTCATTTAATAATCAGAACTTGTGTACCAATATTGCCATTTCTGTTTGAATAAAGTTGTTACTATTTTTAATTTCCTTGGTTTCATTCTCAGATATAAAGAACGAACAGATCCCTAATCCCTAAAACGATTAGTGCATGCTTCGGTGACCAGAGCGAAGAAGCTTCTCGTTTCGGAGGTTAAAGTCCGGATCGACCAATGTGAAAAGCACCACTGAAATCCAGCGTCGAAAATATGCTGCAAATGAGTATCAGTTTGTAAATTTCTGTAGCTTGCGCTGCGAAATCCCCGCATGCGCACAAAACTACAAGAAAGACGCAGTTTGGGTTTATATTGCGCGTTTGATGCGCAGATAAGGTCGCAAAAATTTTTTCTTGTCTAATCTATTCCTACAACGGCAACATGAGAATTGGATAAAGTCGAAAAAGTGCAAATAAATTTCACAGTTGAAAAATTCTGCACAACAGCATTAGATATTCGAAAGTAACATAAATAATTATGCCTTACCTTTTGCCACGAGCTTGCGAGCAGGATAATGTACTTGATCAGCGTCGGATGGTTGGTTTTTCAGGATGTGAATCACTTCTAGATTTGAACTGGTATTTAACTGTCGTGCGTAAGGGGCGGACCATTTGATTCTTGATGGGGAAGGGGAGTGAGTGGGAGGGGGAGGGGGCGGTTAGATTTTCATTGAGCCCAATAATATTTTAATGCTCATCTTTGTCGTTCAAGGCTCTTGTATGACTTTCTTATTTCGTGCTCTTGCATGGGGCGTCCATGACCAGAAATTCATAAAATAAAAATAAGTAAATCAGTAAATAATTCATATCCTACTGAGCTTTATACTATTTTTAAACCAGTTTCACAAGTTCATTCGCGTAACCTTAGAGGCAGTTCAGTGAGAGGCATAATGTTCTATTAACGTCACCAAACAGGAGATCGTTGACCATGAAAGACAAAACATGTACCAAATGATTAAATTCTGAGAGGACTGGGATATTATGTAATATCCTAACCATTACATAACTTCGCCCATCCATCGCATGATGCCCTTTTTAAAAAACAGAAATGCCACGTGAATATGGGACCTGCATCAACTCCAATCACCATCTTTTGTAAAGCCAATTTTCCACTTCAATCCTATCAAAATGTAGCGTATTTCTTTGTCTGAGCGGTAGTCGGGAACTAATGACTTCGACACTTGAGAACATGCAGTGGAAAACTAGCTGTCTTTACGAAGCAGGTCATATGTTTTATCACGTTTTACGACAAGAAAAGCATGTCCTATTTATAGTGCCACCAGAAGGAGATATGTCGAACATGTGCCGCATCCTTATTAAAATTTTTAGATATCCGACAGGCACAGTAGCAGCCAGGCGATTTACTCCCGCTATGCAAATATTTTCGTGTTCATTGACTATGAAAACAATCAATTTCTAAAGAAATGATTAATGATAATAATTTTGAATTTGCACAGCGGGACTAAATTGTCGAGCTGGCTACGCCACTGATCAGGCACGTGAACGTGAAATGGAGCGAACAAAACTCCCATCACTTGTGTTAGTTATTAATGCTGCTCGTCGCATGACCACGTTATGTTTGCACGAGGCAGGCCATGTGTTTTACGACAAGATCTAAGTACTATCTCTGAAAATATCAGATATAAACACAACACGGCACAGCTCGAGTGTTTTATATTTTAAGAAAGATCCATCCGATAGTCGAGTTCATTGCCGAAGTAATTTTAAAACTAAATGTTGTATAATCCGAGAAAATAAAGCTAAAGTTTATGTAAATGAACATGACTTTTTCCGTCTTTTTCTCATGAATTATTAAGGAGTTTTCTAAGCATGCATAATGTCCCACGAAAGAGGTGATAATTAAAATTATCGGATATTACGTAACGATTATATAACGTCCCTTGCATAGCCATAGGACTCGATCCCATGATGCCATGCTTTTCAATTTTCAAAGAACAGGAATCTTGGATCTTTCCTATGTGGACTCGTCTGCTCCATCTTGGAGGAGACGGCAACATAGGAAAGATCCAAGTTATACCCACCGCCTTCCATTCTCTTGGCAAACATATAGTTCTTATATTAGTAGTTTCACATATCTGAGATAGCCCTGCGCTCAACTGACGTGCGACAAAATTCCTGTCCTTTACAGAGGCTTCCCATACTGGGTATTACCAGCCAAATAAGTATCCCTCTTCCCTATTTTGAAGATGGCCTGTTGTGATTGGATTATACTGTAAATAAGGCAGCCAATCAAATTGCGTACTATATATCGAATCCTCGGAACGAACTTCGTAACGAATTTCGGAAATTTGCCACAAACATTCAGAACTCGTATCGAAAGAAAAAACAGGGGAAGATTTTTCACACGATTTTGTTTCAATGAGACGTTTGGTTGGTGTCTTTGCGTTGTCGCTCTCCACACTTAAACTGTGTAGTGCTAATGCAATGAAGAACAAAAACTACAGCAATAAACACAATTGCTCCAAAAACTTTATTAATTAAAGCATCATTCCACTTACATTAAGCATAATTCCACTTACATATATTAAGCATCATTTCTCTTACACTGAACTTATATTCCTCAAACTACTGGACATTCCCAATAGTTGATAATGCAATCTCGATAATCTTTGCCATCGTCGTCGTCATCGTCGTCGTCGTCGCGATGTACATGAGAGTATCGAGGCTTCAACGGGTACTTTGCCTTAGTTTTCCCAGTACAAGCACACACGTACTCGCCATTTTGTAATCGGTACAAGCTCCCTTCTGCCGCGTTGTGCGAGGAGCAGGACCCTCCGATTATTTGGTAATTCTATAGAAGAAGATACAAGGCCGTGATCAACACACAAGAACATGCCAATAATAGCTGAGATAGATCAGAAATACGATTGTTTCACGAAACGTAGTTTATTGACAACTGTTTCAGTCATTTTGGCTCGATTTACATCGAATATTTGACATAACTGTTTAAAAAATGAGACTACTTTCCTCCATATACAAATACACTCTTCAACTGCATATTATACAGTACACTAGAGCAGAGGTACTCAGGTAGTGATTTTCAGTACCACTCGTTATAGTTGAACTTTGCATAATATGCGCACCTATTTGATTGCGTTTCCCTATATAAATGTTCGCGCACGCCCACATACTTGAACTTTTCTGAGATCAAGGAACATTAAACGAATACCGAATGATTTTCCGTGCAGGATTGCGTGATCCATGCACGAGGATTGTCGCGAGACTTATTTATTTATTTATTTATTTATTTATCTATTTATTTATTTATTTATTAAACTTTGCCAAAAACACGTAACAGAACAGCACTGAAATAGACATCTAGACAATAAACATGGACAAGAATGGCAGGGACACCACAACAGTGTAAACCAATTACTGTGGGCCCTTTATACAAAAATACACATACAGTACAGAACATATAACATACAGTACATGAACAGGAGACTAAAAACAACAAGTTAGTTTAGAACTTTCGGAAAGCGTAAAAAGAAGTCGAGCAACATCCCAAAAGTGCATGGATCACGCTACCCTGCTTGGAAAACCATTTGGTAATTGTTTTATAAAATAACTACAGTGAAACAATGACATTTTGAGAATCCCGCGAAAATCCCGCGAAGGCATTTTAATTCCTCGTCAATAGCCGTGCAGGATCAGGCTATCCTGCACCAATCAAATTGCGTGTTTCACTGTAGTTATTATATAATATTTCTTACCTGACTGGCTCTAGCGTAGACGTACACGTATCTATAATCCTTCTGCCTTGCTCCGACTGTCTTAGTCTTAAAACGACATTGTCGTAAAGTATTCGCACAATCCTGCCCGGGTGGACCTCTGGGACCTTGTTCTCCGCGAGGGCCCTGGACACCAGTTTGTCCTGGGGGACCTTGAACACCTCGTACACCCCGAGGTCCTTGAGATCCCTGCGCTCCAGTCTTGCCAGGTGATCCATCTTTACCATTCACCCCTGGTGCTCCTCGTGCCCCTCTCGGTCCCTCAGGCCCCACAGGTCCTCGTGGTCCTGGTGTCTGTGACTTCGTTGCATTGACTTCCTGGAAATAGAGATGATATCATATCGTATGCTTTCGTTTGTGTAAACGTTTATTTGATGCGGCTGCAGGAAATAGAACTTTTACATATATTTCGCCTCATTGACATATGAGAAGAGTTCTTTCAGCTGCACTCTGCCAAAGAGATAGATAGATAATTCGTTTATTCAATATAAAAACACTTTGCAGACAAAGACTGAATTACGTGAATATTTATAATCTCCACTTTGGGATACTTTAACAAAACACTGAAGGATAAGTTACAAAAATTTCAAAATCGGACAGCTAGACACTCGGGGAAAAAAAGTGAAATCCATACTATGAAATTTGCAATTGCACCACTAAATCCATAAGTATATCCATACTATTTCGAAACTATGTCCATTCTATGGAAATGTACAATTATTATGGATAACCAAAATCCATTCTATTTCCAATAAAGGTCCATACAATTTCCATTCTGTGACCTTCTATGGATTTTCAAAATTTTTTCCAGTGAGAATAATAGCGGGTGCTAGCTATATGAGATCAGGTCTGCGGACGTTCTTCGGGCTCTTGAATGGGAAAATTTAGATTCCTGACGAGGTATGAGCAAGTTTGAAAGAGTTAACATTGAACAGGGGGGAGGGGGGTTATGTTACAATCTCACCCTAACCGGTCCACGTATTTTGTCACTAATTGTACCTTCTGGATTACTCAACTGATAAAGCTTGCCAGTATGGCTAAAGTTCATAAAAATATTGCACATTATACCTTGATGAGCTGTTCGAGATACTTGATCTGAAGCTCAAACGTATCTTTAACCTTCTGAATCGCGGCAAGTGATTTCTTCTCTAAAGCAATAATCTGAATTTATGTTAAAAAAAAAGAGGAAAGCATTTTATGATAATTTCTGCGCACACCGATGACCCATTCAGACAAATATTATTCATGCTATTTACCGTCGACTCCAGCGTATTTACACGAGCTTTTAAAGCATTCAGTTCCTATAAATATACAGAAAGTAAATGTGTGTACACGGATATTTTGATATAGGAAATGTGCACAGCGAACTTTACTGAAGTAGTGAAGTATCGCAATCAACACAGCAACATCAACAACACGGCAGCAACAACAATAGCAGTCACAACAGCAGCAGCAACAACAACAGCAGCCTAGCAGCAGCAGCAACAACATTAACAACAAAAATAACAACAATTTTGACTTTCTCAAAATAGAATTTCTTACATTGTCAAACTAGTTCTGAAGAACAGTTACAACCACGAAAACTGTAATTCCTATCGTTATTCCAGACAAGTGCAATGCAGCACCTCTCCTCCCCCCCCCCCTGCCCGAATTTCATTGGGGAGCACCAGAGGAGCACGTACTGACGTATGGTTGTTTGAAGACACTGTTTTATAAGGCATTTTACACTATGTCAGTGATTGTCATACGATGTTCATATAGATTCGTCAAAGTATCATATAGGTATAATCCAGGGTTACCAGATTGCTGAATAAATAAGTCAAATATTATTATCACAACCTTTTGTTTTCTTTGTTCGAAACAAAGACGTCGAAGGGCCGTTTATAATTAACAATGTTTGGCTTATTTATTTAGCAATCTGGCAACCCTGGTATAATCTCAAATACCTTTGTATCAATCTTTCCAGGTGGGCCAGGGTCCCCTTTTTCTCCCTTGGGTCCATCTTTACCATCCCTACCATTCACTCCGTTTGTTCCATCTCGTCCTGCAGGTCCCACGATGCTCTGTCCATCTTTACCATCCCGACCCAGACGTCCTGGCTGACCGTCACGACAACCGCAGCCGTTAAATACAGATGGCTCAGGTTCGTAGAAAATATGCACCTATGTATAAATATTATAATTTATGTACGTACATTCAAGTAGACGCGCATGCAAGCCCGTACATAATCATGTGGTGAATTTTAGAGACCATGTCAAGTCCGTAATGTAAACAAATCCTTTGTTTACATTTTGCCGAACTGCTATATTTGTAAAATAAGACATACTAACTGAATATCTAACACTTTTCTGGTTCGCAATTGTAAACGAATATAAACTAGAGTACGTTTCAATTCAAAAAAGTTCGAAAGATGCAAAATTTGGGCAATGTTTACATCTGTGGGTCCCCCTTTGTTATGAGCAGAACTGATGTGCAGAACGGACTTGACATGGTCTTAAAGTATACCGACACTCTGCCGACACTGCAAACATTTTGACTCGAAAATTTGCCAAGTAATTCATCCACTGACCCAAAATATCGAGTAAAATTACTCGCATTTGTGGTCAAATTTATACCCAAGCCCCAAACTGACCCTTCGACCGTAACTGTGCTCCCTGATCAGACATGAGTTACCAGAGAGCCTTCACTGAACTCGATCACGGGTTGAATTGCGTCCTCGGCAATCAACTATACATGTAAGGATGAGTAGTACACGGCCAAACCCGGTCAAATTGTTGAATGGAACACAAAACGTTTGGGCTTCGGACCTATCTGACCGGAACTGAATTTAGATAAAAATAGAATGAGGTCCACTTTCGCTAGCCATATTTGAAAAACATAGACCAGATCTTTCCATCGATACAGATGCAAAAATTCGGGTCTGAACGGTCAGGCCATTAAATGGAAAGCGCCCTTATTCACCTAATTTTGGCAGGTAGTCCCAAAACGCTTTTCGGCAGTTAATGCAACTACACGAGTATAGAAAAAATCTCCTAAACAATTATTATACATGATAACTTACATCTGAATTCTCTCTATCTGTGAATTCTTTCCATTCCGAGGCCAAGCTGTACGACACGCCAAATAAAACTAAAACTGTACAAGACAATTTAAAAATCAACATTGCTTCTTTAATATCTTGCCTGAGCGGTTTTCCCGCTGTAAAATTTATAGTCCAATTTTTTCGCCCAACAACGTATAAATTTGGAGAGTGAACGAAAAACACTGAGATCTGTCCAGCTGTGCTAACAGAAAAAAGCCGGAAGGACGTTGTTTTAATCAAACCTGGATCAACAATTAAAACTAGCTGAAAAAAGATGTCAAGCAAATGATAAATAAAATTTGATGGACGTTTGTTCAATTTTTCCATGCAAATGAAAAAGTAATTATAAACTGCATTGGCTACAAAATAAATAAAAATATATTTATACAGCAGGATAGCTCTTCAATTTCGAACATCACTTTTCTTATAGACCGCTTGATTGAAGTTCTTGCTCTGGACTGCCCAACGATTTTTATAACTCGCGTACTTTGTGGCTTTGAACTGTCTTTGCCAGTGTAGGTAGTGCCAATCAAATGAACAAGCTTTCGTTGGTAGGGGTGCAACTACCTGAAAATATATAAGGAGAATTTCGACGTTTCGAGTGAAGACCCTTGCCTGGAGTTACTATGGAATAACTTACTGTAGAGTGTGGAATAGCATTTCTGACGTTGTCAATGCTGATCTCGACGCTTTGTGGAATTGTGGCTCTCGAAATCGCCTCTTTTTACAATCGGTAGCCTGCTCGCAGCCTGACTGAAATTTCCAGTTAGAAGGAGAAAATTTCAGGCTGCGAGCAGGCTATACAATCGGAAGCCATGCTTCTTTCCAAGGCGAGCAAATAGGCTCTAGTCTAAGACGAACACACCTTCGCTGCTTGTATTGTCATGCATAGGGTTTAACCTGATTGACAACTGACGTTTGCGACCCGCAGATAAAGAATTAATATTTTTGCGCGAAACATGCATGGACTTGCGTACATGTTCACAGCAGTTGGCAAAACGCCATGTCACTACGTGATCGAAATTCTTCAGAAACAAAGGTTTCAGGTTACACGTCCAAAAGAAACCACTGTCAGCACACATAATAAGAGCTTGCCTGAAAATCAAACATATTTTGACTAGAACAGAGTTCAATTTCAAATCATGAAGTCAACATTAACATTCCTGGCTGTCTATGGCTTTCTGCTCGGAGTGGCGCAGTCTGCAAGCATAACATCACCAGATCGCGCAGATGCGAAATCCATCTCGGACTGTCAGTCATGCGAATATATCATGAGATTTATTCGTTTTCAAACTCTGAATCAAGCTCAGTCTGTGGACGATGTCAAAGAGAAGATAAAAGCTCTCTTCAAGATCATTCCATCCTCTGTACAGGTATATAGGGCAAGTTTTGTATATTTTGCTTGCAGCGCAGTTTATGCTAATTAGACGCGCATTTACTTCCGTGCTTTATTTACGACAAAAGCACAACCACCAATTCTGGAACTGGATCATACTATTTATATTTGAAACGCAAATAACTCTTTAAGTTCTTGAGATTTAGACTTTTCAAACTGGGGGTTCTGCGCTTGCTCCTCTCACTATATGTCGACCAAGTGACCTTCATTGGCCTTTCTAAAAGTCACAAAGCTTGAAAACATCACAATCCCACCATCTTCAGACTCGTGCAATTTTCAGATACAAGCTTTCAAAATATCTGGGTTTTTTTCCAAATTGTATAGGCTTGAGACCATGCTATTTTCCCGTACAAATAATTTTTATCAAAACACAAGCAAAAATTGTGTTTGTTTTTACCCAAAAAAACGAATTGTATTCAATAGAATGATGAATACTTATCAAATGTCGAGAAGTATGTCCGGATGATCCGCAATGGAAACGATCCGCAAAGCATTTGCAAAGCCATGTCCAAGTGCTCGACCGAGCAACTTGGGTTGCCACGCATCACCGAATGTCAAGTGTGTACTGTTGTGGTTGATCTTATCAAGTTTGAATTAACAATCAGCAATGCTACAGTTCAGTTTATTATCAAAGCTGTTGAAGAATTGTGTGCCATATTGGGCGATGTACCCGTCTACAATGAGGTATGTACCTACTTTTAGCGGGGGGCTCACCTTCCGGGCCCACGTAATATCTCGCCTCGGGGTGGGAAGAAATTATGTAAACAGGGCGTTTTCGAAATAAGGTCTACTGATGTTTAGGTTTTGTTTGTATTTTCCAACAAGTGTGCCGTTCAGTACAATATTATAGGTCAAAATCGGCAAAAATGCCCATCCCGGTGAGGTGGGATAAATTGTATGTTGGGTAATTAGAGCTGTGCCCGTATTTGAGAGGTGTCTGAGGTGGCTCCTGATTTGCATAAACGTTTTCCTCAGTTTTCTCAGTTAAAAATAATTGTTATAAAAATAATTTCTTGCAAACACAATTGTTGAAATCCTTACGTTCCACAAGCTATATACAGCATTCGCGTGTTGTATCAGACATACAACCTCTCTCTAAACTTAATGGGGGATTTATAATAACGCTCTTGACTTGTTACCATGTATATACTCTTCGTTTTTTTAGTGCAAATTGATATTGAAAGAGATAAACCAGATAATCCAATGGATTGAACAACAGCTCACACCGACAGATATATGTGTTCGACTTGGATTTTGTAACAAGACCATGGACATCTCAACATCTGATTATATCAAAACGCAACTAAGCAAGAATTCATCGAACATGTTCTGTGATCTGTGCATGATGGTGGTAAACACGCTGGACAATGTGTTGAAAAAGATTGACAGCAGCCTGGATGACGCAGAGGATGAGTTGGATGATATTTGTAGTATGTTGGGAGATCTCGCTGACGAGGTTGGTAAAGGTATTTGGTATCACTATCAATCACAAAAACCGTGTAACATAAATGATTATTTATTTTGGGTAGTTCTATCAGCCCCCTAAACCGTGCTTTCCAGAGTACAGTAACTCCGGTTTTCCACTATTCACTAGGTCTGGGCGAATTTGATCGCAGGAAGCGCCGCACGTCAGTAGGGTTGGGCGATATTAAAAAAATCATCTCACGATTATTGTCAAGGAAATTATCACGATATTCGATAATATCGCGATAAATGCAATAAAAACAATGACCACATTTTTCAATTTTAATTAATATCATTGTATAGTAAGCTTATATATATAATCTTATTAAAAACAAGTAAAACAACAAATTAAAGAAATATGAAGGATTTTTCTAGTCTAATATTTACTCTTCATAAAGCAGAACTGAGCAGAACTGTCTATGCAGTGTCTACTGTGTCTCCGCTGGCACAAATACTGTGGCCACCACAGCGCAAGAAAAGCCTGCAATTCCATTGTTCAGCAGATTATAAATGTTAGCTTTTGTATCGTATTAAATTCGTTAATTCAGGAAACAGTTTTAATTCTTTTAAAAACTATATTTTCTAGGGAACTGAAAGAATTTTTTAGGATTTTATAACAGCTATATACACATGTGAAGCAATATCACGATAGTCATCGAGCATGACGATAATTTCGATATATCGTCGCTCAAGTTTCTGCCTTCGATACGATCATCGTGATTGAAAATATCGCGATAAATCAAAATATCGAAATATCGCCCAACCCTACACGTCAGCATGGCGACAAAGGAAAAAGTCGAGGGAACAAATTCCCCCAGTGGGAAAGTAAATTAGCTTTATTTACCGATTGGATATATCTAAACTACTCTCCATGGAGATGCAGTTAGGGTCCATGGGCTTCAATGTTACTACAAGAGGAAATTAGGAAGGGTCTAGAGGGGCATTAAGCATTAAACTTTTTGGTCTCGTAATACTTAATTCGGAATATTGTAACATTAAAATCATAACGTGTAGAGAAAGAGTACGGTTTAAATTTCTCTAATATTAAACAATGAAATTTTAGATTTAAACACTTTAGAAAAAAGTAAAAAACCTTACCAGTATACTCGGAGAAAACCAGCTGCCTTTGGTGGTCAAACTGTACGGGACGAACTACAGGGTAGTGTTTAGAATGTGTCTTAATTCATTGGTTTGATAAGCCCACTGTTCTCATGCCATCTACTCAATGCAAAGAGCCATACTATTCCTCTGATAATGGCTCTCAAATGAGTCCCTTTATGATTTAGTGCAAATCTGTGGTTGACATGGTCATTGACGAACTGAAGAAAAAGATGGAATACATTGAGACGAAACTGGATCCTTCAACAATGTGCAAGGCATTGCATCTTTGTCCTTCCTCTCTTACGAAGGTTTAAAATCATTGAAAATTGACGACTAAGAATTCACTTTTTTTTGCATCACCACTTTACCGTGATCGGCGTAGAAGCATGATAGAAGTACAGTGATTAAAAATTTTGCTATTTTAGTTAAGTAATCGGGTTATTAATTGCGGTATGGAACGAAAACAGTGAAGTGATATTGAACAAAGGTTTGTAACTTAATTGTAATCTACAGTATAATAAAAATAGAAAACATAATGATTCATGCGGACTAACTTTAAATAAAACTTTCAACTGCTTTTGAAGGGATTTTCATTAAAACGTTTGTAGTTCACAGCGACATTTAGATGTGTCTTTATTCTAATATTAATTCAATTAAATTAGTAACATTATTCTGAACCATATATTGTGGTGATGTACTGTACTACTTGGGTCTTGTTAATGTTTAGCAATTTCTTTAACAACCTGTTGAACAATATACAAAAATAAGTTCTTTGTATGTTTGCATGGCGATAAAATATAATGGTTTTGTTTGTGGAAACACCACGTAAAAAATTGTAGTAATAAATATAGTAATAATAATAATATATATAGTAATATTAATATAATTGTAGTAATATATATTAATACGTTTTAATTGTAGTAATAAATATACTGTTTATTGCAGTAATAAATTTACGTGGTGTTTCCACAAACAAAACCATTAATATACAAAAACTTGAAAATGGGATTCTAGTATAGGGAACGCCGAACAATATTTCGAAGACGTGTGAAGTATCAAACTTGAGGTAAAAAATGTTTCCATTACAGTAAACAGAATGGATACTGCATGATTATGAAGTTTAATGTTCCATCAGGGACTTTTATACTGTATATGTTAATTTTGACCCTTATATGGCTATAACTATATTTCTCAGGTGGTTAGACTTTTCAACCAGGCCAAAAAAAATATGTGGGTTTCCTATTTCTTCTTGTAAAAACTTAGGTTGGGTAGATCGGTTTTAACTTTTTTTTTTAACTTTTTTTTTAATTTTCCTAACAACCGAACACCATTTTGTTTAGTCAGTGCTTCCACATTCAAAGATAAATTTCCCTAATATTGCCTCAAATTTCCATTTTTCACAAACGTTTTCCTCTAAGTGGAAACACTTACAAGCATGATCCAATAAAAAAGTTTAGGGTCTGGATTTCGGCATCCAAAACTCCAAAAGCTAGATAGGGTCGGGAAACCCACATATTTTTTTTTGACCCCACCATCATGAATATTTGTAATTCAGGCATGTTTAACTCGAACTACAACCATTATTGCATCCATGTTTTAAAGTCACTGTTTTACGACTGTGAATGTGGAAAGTTCTTCTTTATCCAGTGCTGTGAGATCAAAACCTTTTGGTGCTTTAGAACCTACAAATTAAAAGAAGTCAAAGAAAGAAAATGATTTTCACTTTGTCTCAAAATGTCTAAACTACCAGAACTAAAGAGAGAATGCTATTCTTGAGAATCAAAATGCTAAAGAACCACTACTATCACTTTAGTAGTATACTGATACTATCACCTTAATATGTGAGGGGTATTTTACAGTTTACTGTACGAAGTAGTGCAAGTATTGATGGTGTGTATCTCATGGTAAGTTTTTCTATTCTTTTATGGTGTTTTTTGATGATGTATGTATTCAGTGATTATCCAGTTATGGTAAAGTGTAAAATGTCATATGTGAGTTATCCCAACCCTACCTACCAACCTTCCAGCTGGTGTAACTTTGACACTTTTATCTTCAAGCCATCTCTTACATTCTTTATTTCGGCATCTAATTCTTCTTGATCTAATGAAATTTTTATTTAAAAATGCTGTGATTATTACTATGTATAATATAGAGATATGATAAAATGCAGAATTCGTTTCATGTATACCTTTTGAAAGTATCTCAGAGACGTTTGCAGTGGGGTATTTGATAAACATGCCCCCTAAACACATCCAAGACTTGTTTGAACTGGTTTCACCTATATAAATGAATGAATTTGTTCAGCTTGCCAGTTCATAACTCAAGACCAAAGGCAGAGGAATTTTGGAATGGTGTTTCATATAGCAGCTCTTTTGGAGGTTAAAACCTTAAAGAGCAAATCAAACATTGATCCAAAGAAAAGATATACAAATTTATGTACACCTTTGCATTTCTTCAAAGCATTCAGAGCTTCTCTATTTGTATTTCTCCTGTGATCAAGATTTTTGATCTACAAATTAATGAAATTTACAAGTTATTTTCATCAGTATACATATTCACAAATGTAAAAAATGTAAAAAAGTTCAATTGTCGCTTTTACGCTTTATATATACTTGTTCTTTGTCGGCCATAATCTCTTCTGCTAGTTCTTCGATTTCTGAAAGATTTACCAACATAGTTCCTGTTAAATTTACGTCGTTGGGGTCCATTTATGAACATTTTCATACACTAAAAAACCCCATTTGTTTATATTTTTGTTGACATATTTCGAAAGATGTGGCTGTTCGCGCTGAATGGTAACAACCCTGCCTCGTACCCAGGCCACAGAGTAGATAAGACATACAGAGACGTAACTGACCGTTGTAAACACTGCGGAAGATTACGTTATCATGTACCCACGTTTTTTCAGGCGACCGGTCGAAAAAATGATCAACTGCGCGTGCTCGGCAAGTTTAAAGTGAGTCGTCATCAGGTCGTCATCCAATCAGATGCATGCATCTAGTAACTTGCCGAGCACGCGCACAAAAAAAGTGGGTACACTAGTTACGTCTCTGTATGTCTCTACTCTGTGCCCAGGCGCTTACATGAAGTATTCAGGTAGGCATCCGACGCGCGAAGGGGCTGTTGGGAAGGGTGCGTGCTGGGTGCACTCTTCCCATCAGCCCCTTCGCCATCTCTCCCCACTACAATACTTCATGTAAACACGTCATATGGGCATCACTGTTTTTTTACAAAGAGACGCCTGGGTACGAGGCAGGGTAACAACCACTGAGCTGGTAACAACCACTGAGGTAACAACCTAACAACACGTCGTGCTTCCATTTTCACTAACTAACTTTCTGTTCTGACTATTATCTATTCTGTGCCATGGGTACAGAATAAAGATCAGTACCAGAAGGGCCACTCAGCGGTGCAACCACTGAGGGTGCAACGTGTCACCATTTTTCTATGCAAAAACTAGACTTGCTCCAAGTAATTGTATGTAACGTACAATATAGATGTACAATATATAGATGTCCACAAAGAGAGACTTGGAGCAAGTCTATGCAAAAACATGCAGTTGACTGGCCAGAAGGCGGGGCCTTCAGCCAATACAGCGCGTTTATTGGCCAGAAAATGTAATCGACTGGCTAGGAAGATGGCGGCCAGGGGGCCCTTCTGTGTGCCTTATTCTGTGCCATGGGCACAGAATACTACACCACAGAATAGATACTGGACCAGAAGTGTCACTCAGACGCAGTGCTCACTGCTCAGACGATATTTTTCCGAACTTTTACGAGTGCTGACGTGAAAATACGCCATCATATCACGCCATCCTGGAGTGCACACGGAAGTTTTTCATAGGCCAAGCACAGCCTCGTACCCAGGCGCTAAAAATGGGCACACTACAGTGTTTTTATATAGATCAGTGGCGCGACCACCCCCGCGCGCCACTGAGGTTCACTCATAGGGGTCTCTATGGGTTCACTGTCACTGACTCGTCCCCAGGCGCTAATTAAAAATTTCATGCGAGTCACTATATGAAAGATTTACATGAAGTAGTGCATCGCGATGAACAAGCGCAGGGGGTTATGGGCTTGAGTTCCCACTCCCCTTTGCGCGCCTAGAATGTGACGCACTACTTCATGTAAACCTTTCATATAGTGACTCGCATGAAATTTTTTTTATTAGCGCCTGGGGACGAGGCAGGTTATTATACAGCTCAGTGGCTACAAAACAAAACAAAAAACATGGACGAGTTTTCTCCTGGCGAGAAAAGATTGTAAGAATAACTGTGCATAGTACAGCTAGTTTCTATATTTTTGTTTTAATTTATACTAGAGAGGTTATACTTCTGGTTTATTTGTTCAGGCATTCCGAGAAAAATTCCAATGTTTCCAAAAATTCGTCCAAAAAGTACCAATTAAGAGCTGATGTGAAGCAAAAGATTAAACAACGATTGCATCGAGATAAACCCAAAGAGGATTGCACTAACAACCGTACAGGTACTGGATATAAATCCTATAATGTATTAAAGGTCTTATTCAGGTGTTATATAAGGGGAAATATCCATGTCATGATGTCATGCATAAAAAACCAATTATATGGTATATATAAATTACGAAGTGACTATATGACCGGCAGCCGGTCACGGTTTATAATAACCTGAGTATCAGGCTCTATTTTACAAATAGAGCCTGACACAAAACTTAACCTGATCGCTTTCCGCCCACAGCAAAGTTTATATTTAGTATCCAATCAAAATGTCGCAGGAGAAATTTAAATTTAACACAACGACAACAACAATCTAATTATAGCATAGCAGCCCACTATTAAAACGGCTGAATTTAAATTAAAACTGCAATGAACTTATAAAATTAACAAAAATGATCACAAATTAGCGAAATATATTGCAAATGTAGCTTATATTAAATCGCCACCCGATTGCTCTCTCTTCCGCAGAGGTTTCAGTGACTACAATGAGCTTTACATGGCGC
The DNA here is from genome assembly GCA_902702795.2 of Paramuricea clavata. NCBI lineage: Eukaryota > Metazoa > Cnidaria > Anthozoa > Malacalcyonacea > Plexauridae > Paramuricea > Paramuricea clavata. Next base: position 13,130 of record CACRXK020000932.1, on the reverse strand, counting down.
TTGCCGTATTTATCAACAAACAGTGACGTATAATTACAAAGTATATATATTAAGTATACTTTATAACTATACGTCAGTCGATAGTGCAATCTGATGGCGAGTTAATATAAGCTACATTTGCAATATATTTTGCTAATTTGCGATTATTTTCTAATTTTACTGCAGTTTTAATTTAAATTCAGCCGTTTAGTGGGCCGGCTATAATTGTAGTTGTGATCGTTATAAAATATATCAACAACAATAGTATAATCTAATTAGCACCAGCCAATCAAATGACAGATTTAAAAATCGTTTGTCTAATCGGCCAATCAGCGATCAGTCCAGATTCTGGACTGAACAACCAGGCAAAATGCCACTTTTGTGTCAGGCCGTACTTTTCTCCCTTTCGCCCACGATCAGGCGTGCCTGTGCCCTAAAAAGTACGGCCTGATACTCAGGTTAGGTTTATAAAATACTAAATGGCTGGCAGTCTAGTGACTATTGTTAAAGTTTAATTTTTATAAGATAAACCTATCCCAACCCCAAACCCGGCTAAATTGCAGAATACCCGTCCACTAGTTATATCATATCATGTAGCCACTATTTCACTGGATACGCGGATACGCGGTCAGTACTTGTTATAGTATAATATTTCAGATAGATCAAATTCTCATGTTACAGGTAGCTATATATAGTTAAGCGATCAAAAATGGTCAGCGGATAACTGGTTGACTGTGTATCCGCGTATCCACTAAAATATAGAGCTACCTATATATAGCATGAGAATTTGATCTATTAATGCTAAACTCACTGTATGCATGCCTCGTTCTCAAAATAACTAACTCACTGCGTATCCACGTATCCGCGTATCCACTAAAATATACAGCTATATATATAACATGAGAATTTGATCTATTAATGCTAAACTAACTGTATGCCTCGTTCTCAAAATTACTCGTCGACTGCGTATCCACGTATCCGCGTACCACTAAAATATGTAGCTACCAATATAGCATGAGAATTTGATCTATTAATGCTAAACTCACTGTATGCATGCATCGTTCTCAAAATAACTAACTCACTGCGTATCCACGTATCCGCGTATCCACTAAAATATACAGCTATCTATATAACATGAGAATTTGATCTATTAATGCTAAACTGAATGTATGCCTCGTTCTCAAAATAACTAACTCACTGCGTATCCACGTATCCGCGTATCCACTAAAATATGTAGCTACCAATATAGCATGAGAATTTGATCTATTAATGCTAAACTCACTGTATGCATGCCTCGTTCTCAAAATAACTAACTCACTGCGTATCCACGTATCCGCGTATCCACTAAAATATACAGCTATCTATATAACATGAGAATTTGATCTATTAATGCTAAACTAGAACTGTATGCCTCGTTCTCAAAATAACTAACTCACTGCGTATCCACGTATCCGCGTATCCACTAAAATATACAGCTACCTATATACCATGAGAATTTGATCTTTAATGCTAAACTAGAACTGTATGCTTCCTTCTCAAAATAAAACCTGATGTAATTGGTCAGCTGATTAAAACATCGTATCCACGATGTTTGAAAGGCATAGCTTAAAAAATGGACGGGTATTCTGCAATCGCTCCCCAAACCCTTTTCTAACCCTAACCCCTAACCCTAACCTTTTGAGAGTTAGAAAAGTCGGGAAAAAAAGTTTAAAAAATTTTAAGAAAAAACAATGCTAAGTCAGACAAAACACATCGCGACCACGACTGCGCTTAACTTTCCGCACCCAGCGCCCCTGCCGTATGGCTAGCGGTAAGCTCGGTAAAAGTTAACGCAAACAAAAGTTTTTATATTCAACTATAGTCACTAGACTGCCGGCCATTTAGTATTTGATAAACCGTGACCGGCTGCCGGTCATATAGTCACTTTGTATAAATTAATATAATGATTTGAACTGTCTGTGCCTGACAATAAGGCGTAAAAAAAATACCTGTGGTTCCGGTTTCATATCATGAAAAAATTAGGGTCGGTAGGTTGGAAATAATTTTTTTTTTCAATATTTTTTTCATGGTTTTGGCGGTTTTTTACTGGGCGATTTGCAGTAGAGTCCCGACATCAATATTAACTAGAGATGCGTATTTCCTATGGACGAATTTAGGCAATTTGGTCACTGACCTGTGAATTTGGTTCAATAATTAGTGTGACAACAGATCGCCATTTTGGCACGCTGTATGAGCAGCCCGCAACCTTGGAAATGTCTTGGAAATTTTTACGCTTTACTGTACCCAAGCAATCAATGAACGCATACTCCATCAAACAGTGCTGTAATGTGCCCTATCTCCTAATTTAATTTTAAAATACACATCAGATTGTGCATTGTGTGTAATATTTTATTCAAGGTATTACATTACCAACTGCTAATACTGGGAGAAAAAACCTATCAAAATGTAATACAACAATCAACAAAGGATCATGCATAGCTAAGGTTGCTGAAAAATTATGGAATATGAAAAGAAACCCACATTTATATAATGAAAAATATCCTTTTTATTTATGCGACAGGTAATACTGTTTACATCTTCATTGTACCCAGGGCCTCTGGTGCCATGGAGATGTCAGCCTACAAATTGACATACCCATATGTGATATGGTCCAAAAATTTAGTGAAAGTTTCCATGATATTAATGGTGTGCAGCATATAATAATAAGGAATATTAGAAAAAAAATTCAGTCTGTCAAAATTAGAATTTGTACCTCAAAACTGTATAAACAAAACTTCTTTTCTCTCGCATGCATTTTGATCTTTGCCTTTAAAAATACAGCAACTTATCTTACTCTGAATATGTTATAATATCAAGTCTTTTATAAGATAAGGTCCATTTCCAATAACATAAAACTATATAATATTTTCCTTGACTGTTTATCATATTCGTGTATGCTGGTCGTGTTCCGTGTTTTCTGAAGCGAAACATAAAGAAGGTTGACAAGGAGAATAGAACAAGATACACAAGACCGATTAAACGTAAAAAGTCCAGTACCTTATTTCGCAATAGAAAAGCTAAAAAGTCCACAAAAGAATTTTACTTTAGGTTTATTAAGCATAAAAATTCCAAACGTCCTGCTAGCGGATGGATTGACAATGACCGGGTTAAAAGATTATGTTTAGAGCCACAGGATAGCCATGGTAAGCCTGGTGGAAGAATTGGCAAGGATCCAGCTAAAACTGTTAAACATCTTGCTGATGGAAAGACGGATAATGAGAGACTATGTAGAAACCTACAAAAACAGACAGTGGAGAAAACAGATAAACATAATCGTCACAATGATTACCCTAACTCGTTTTCAATCCAAAAAGATTCTGACTCAGTCTTCGAGTGTGATTCTAATACAGAAGAATTTTCGCCCCAGACTGAAGAAATTTTGACTGATGCATTAAACGATCGAGAAGAGTCCAGCCATGAAAGATATGTGTTGAATAGTGGCTCTTACGTGATTCAAAGTAACCAGTCAAGAACGATCAACCAGGAAAGTTTGAGCTTGGAATTTAAGGAGAGCCAGAGGATTTGTAAACCAACATCGTCTGAACTGTCGGATAAAGAAAATGAGTTTTTTCCAAAAGGTTGGTATCCAAAACACTGTGAATCGAAGAATGGTTCTCATGATGAAAGTAGTCGGCCCAAGACCTGGTTATCTTTTAACAAAAGTGGAGGAACAATCAACCTGGATTATAACGAGAGTCGAAGCATTTTCAAGGCAACGAGTAACCGGGAGGATAATTCTGAAGCATCTAAAATAAATATGGTCCGGAAATATCCAAGTGAAAATTCAAGACAAGTTAGATCACCTACTAGCAATAAAGAAAAGTGTACAAGGGAGTTAAGGGTATCTCTAATGGACTGCTTTGCGAACTTGTTGCATACAAGGCAAAATTTGAGTCGGGGCTTTTTTCAGACCACAAGTACCCCTAGGGCTATAAGAGTGCCAACCAAATCCCAGGAGGTACCAACATCTCCTATAACTCCTAGGGTACCAACTTTGCATATGACCCCAAGAGTACTAACATCACATACAATCCCGAAGGTACCAACATCAGCTATAACTCCGAGGGTACCAACCTCGCATATTACCGCGAAAGTTCCGAAGTTGCATATAACCCCAAGGATGCCAACGGCTATAACCCCACCCGAAACGGAGGACGAAAGCTCGTTTTTCACGCAGAAAGAGCAGTTTGAAAAAGATAAATTTCGGGGTAGTTCAAAAGAGAACAATGAGAAAGCTACTGAGGGAATTGTATACAAGCCATTGTTTTCAAACAAGCCACGATTGTGGAAATCTGTCGTGGTAGAGAATGATAGTTAAAACTAATCGGGCTATTCCAATTTTAAACCACTCCCCTTCGAAACCTCTCTCTTGGGCTCCGTCAATACAGGATTTCTAAAGAAACTCGGTTTTTACGAATATGTGCGAATTAAAATTGGAATAGGCAAGAAGTATGTAATGTGTTTAATTAAGCGATGTAAAGAGGAGAGACTTTGTTTAGCAATAAAGAAAGGCATATTTTAATATATATGGGGGAGGGGGGGGGGGCATTTGGCTCCCCACTCACACGAAATTGTATTGTCTGAGGTAACAGTTTAAATACAATTTTATGTGGAGTGGGGACTATGTATACGTTTTTTATTGAAATAATTATTTATATATAGATTACAAGTAAAACATTCACTTTATAGTATTCAGAATTATTTAAAATCGCTCCCAAAATGAATATGCCATGAATATTTACTGGAGAGTGGGGGATAATCCCCGGACTCTCCTACATACTAGGCTTCGGTGCTCGGTTAGTGGGCCCTTTTTTCAGTTTTGCCCCTCTCCTAAATCCTTAAAATATGCCTTGACTCTATATAATAGTCCTATAGTTACAGATAACCCTGTATTTTTTAGTTGTATAAATATTCATCATTTCAGAGACTAGGAGTGTGTTTGGAAAAAAAATTGAATATACTCCACTTGTTGTTTCTTGTATTAATCCTTTACTTAATATCAGATGATATTTTCCGAATCAGGTGAAACGATCTCTGGTGGGATTTTTTATGACGCGGAGTACCCGGCTAAGGGCCGCTAAGGTCAGTATATTTCAGGCAGAAATGTCGAGGTCTGCGAGTGAACTTTCTGTTCGTTCTAGGCTTTGGATTACTTGGCTAATTTGGTGTAAAGGTCATATTGAAAGGCTCGTGAACCCAGGTTTCATTAAATAAAGTCATCATATATTGAATAAATATCTATATTATAATTATCACTAACACACTAGTCTGGCTTGAAAAGACCTATATATAGACAGCAAAACTGATTGTTTAAATTTTGTTTTTAGCTTACTGTGGAAATTGTACAAAACGTAACTAATGCTTAAGTTTTATTTATTTATTTATTTATTTATTTAGCTTTGCCAACTAGGGCAGGGTCACCACAACAGCATATGCCAATTACTGTGGGCCCTTTTTACCTAACCCACCCTGTCAACTTTCCCTGTGGGAGGAAACCGGAGTACCCGGGGAAAACCCACGGCTTTCGGCAGAGCGTTGACTTTTACTCTTTTCACATGGGGACTGGGTTCGAGTCGTACTGAGAAGGTAAGTGCGCTAACCACTTGGCAAGGTAAGTGGCGCTAACCACTTGGCCACCGAAGCCCCATCATTTTTACTACTATCAGGGTACATCAACATGGTTGCACATCACACCGTTGCTTCATTTATACTGTGGGTAAGTATTTCTGGTGTAACATTGCCACACCTAACGATAAAGCACAACGTACACAGGAAATGGACATTGAACATGAAAGTTGTTTGGAAAAGACTCCTAGAGGATAACGTTGTTTATTTCTCTAGTATTTGAGTGGTGAGAATTTCGAGAGAAATTGTTGAATATACGTTTCTGGAAAGTACGTCATTTACCGCCATAGAGCCTCGCTTTCGTATATGTGACATTAACCAACGTAATCACGAAAATGAGGCTCTATACTACTATAGCCAAAGTGATATACTTTCCGGAAAGGTTGCATTATTGACCTGTCATAGCTATGGTAATGGCTCGTTGGATGCAGATGTCGTTTAATTACCCTGCATATAGGAGACTATCGTCTAATTTGTGCTCGTCAGCTCAATGCATGTGTGCTCGTATTCTGTATATTTATAGCTAATCATGATTCCTATAAAGCTGATAATTATTAATTTGTCGACAATGTATTTATCTACTTTATATACATTATTTACAAGTCTTTATGGAAGCAGAAGAGATGTTATTTGGACAGATTTTTCAAGTCCGTGTTTGGCTTATACCCGACATTTTCGTCCCAACCTTTGCGACACGTTTTTACGATCCACGCATGCTCATCGTCATCTAGAAATGATAAAAATACAATAAAACGTACCGTAGGGATGCAGGTAATGTTTTACGCAAGCAATTTTCTGCGTAAAAACGAAGAAAGCAGAAGAATGTTAGAACAAATTTTCAGTTTTTGCTGCGATTTCTAGGGCGATTTTCTGATGGATGAGTTCTGAATGTTCAGATGAAGGTAGATATACTCAGGTTAGCACTATTTTCCATGCTGCTAACCATATACTCACAACATTCAGAACTCATCAACTTGTTCACATGTGTCAGAAGAAGAAAATCACATAGAAATTGCAACAAGAATTGCAAGACATTTCAAGCGCAGAAAACTGCAACCACAAAGTCTCGACAACAACTGAGGATTTCTGTTGGACAATCCTACTTCTGTTAGTTCTGAATATATCTTATACCACAGAGTAGATACACACAGAGCTGTAACTTGTTGTCGTGAACACTGCGGAAACTTATGTTTTCATGTACTCACTTTTTTCAGGAGACCGGGCAAAAAATGATCAACTGAGCATGCTCAGCAAGTTCTGCAAGCAGTTAAAGCGAGCCACCATCCAATGGGATGCATGCATCTAGTAACTTGCCGAGCATGTGCACAAAAAAGTGGGTACACTAGTTATAACTCTGTATATGTATCTACTCTCTGCCCATACAGTAGCTACTCGTACCTGCATTTCGTAGGAATTTACTTTGATAATCCATCACAACTCGTGTGGCAGGATTATAAAATCCATCACCACAATCATAACATCCTTCAGGAATCTCACGTGGGGGTACACGGTTAGTGAGCTGGGAACGACCTGAAGTGAACAAAGAGATTCATGACTTGTATATTACCAATAGATCTTTCTTATAATGATGTCAAAGAGAGAAAACCAATAAATTACTATGAGCTATACCTGCTGGTCTGAGACCATTACAAATTTCAGTATAAAATCTTCTGTCATAACCATCACAATATTCCCAATCGTTCGGCTTGTATTCCAGACCATCAGCAAAAGTAAACTGACCCTGGGAATTATAAAAATAAGTATAGTGAAGGCATACTGCAATTTGTCATGTACAAATTGTATTGTGGCAGATGTGATCGAATAAGCACATGTAAAACAGTTGCATTTCAAATTTCACCTTAAGCTAAATGAATAGGGGTGCACCGGATAGTGATTTTTACTATCGCCGGATACCGGATTTGCTGGATATCTGAAAAAAATCCGACCAGATATTTTATGAATTTGAACACTTGACATATAATATATATTTATAAGGATTTTTCTCATCCATGTATTAGTGCAAAAGAAGGTGACACTATTTTATTTGAAGGTGACTCTACAAACTTCCGAACGTTTTTGAGCAAGTGGGATTTGGTACGGCTTTTGGTGCCAAACGCTGCAATAAAACAAGCGACAAAACAACTACAAGATGATTTGCCTCTTACAACTGACAAAATATCTTAGTGACAGCATCACAATTGGCATGGATTTTAGCTCAAAATTGACATGCAGAAATCACTAAATAATATTGTGATTCACCTACATTACCTCAATTGCTATGCCATTCTCCCATGTTCCTTCATACTTGCTACCATTATCAAAGAGCAATGTTCCTGAGCCGTGAAACCTAAAAAATAAACAGAGGTTTTTATTTATATCACTGTCTTGTTTTGGTTATCATTGGTTGGCTCAACTTTATTAAGACTTACATTCCATCCTTCATTTCACCAACGTATTTTGATCCCAAAGCTTCGGGAAGTGTGTACTCACCTTTCCCTTCCATTCTATATCCAAAAAGGAAAATATATCGAGGACCATTTTATTATTTTTATATATTTAGTTTTCCCTGTCGTGTTTTATCTACGACATAAACCAAATTCTCACACAAAAACAAAAATACCTTCCATTATTTAATTCCCCGTTGTACGAACTCCCTGTATACTCCATTTTATATGTTATTAAAACTATAAAATTAATGTGTAAAGTGTAAAAAATATTCAAAGAGTGGCAGCCATGTTGTTTTAGCGTTGTGTTACCATGACGACGACTGTTATGCCACAGAATAGAAAATAAGACCAGAAGCCTCACTCAGCCAAAATTATGTCCGAGATTTTTTATGCGCAGGCGCGAGCCAGCAAGTGTAATCCACGCCATAAAACGCGAGCAATTACGCCATCAATTGCCATTACCAGGTAATAAAGATTGCTGTTTTAACCGTTTTGCTGACGAACGCTGACGTGATGTTCGCAGCAAGTGTCACACACGTCATCTAGCGTGCGAAATTCGTGATCCGCAAGGCGAAAATCGCGGACACGAAAATGTTAAGGAAAGGTGTACAGTGAGACTTCTGGTCGATTATATATTCTATGGTTATGCTCCACTGATCTATATAATAACAGTGGTATGCGTCCCTGGGATTTATAAAGTGTTGCTGCTTGGTGGTCAACAATTTCCTCATTTGTAACTTGTACAAGCAAACATTAAGCATAACTATTAAATGCAAATATTCAAAGAAAAGAATAACCCACGCTTTTGATATATTTTCTGTATTCTCACGTACGTTCAATATCATTGGTCCACGTTAGTATGTACTATACATTACAAATACGTTCTGTTGTATTAAAACCCGCAATTTAACCTATAAGATCTGGTATGAAGTCTCGGGCCCTGCTTCTTTCCTTATAAGGATCGTTGAACCCAGAACCAGTTGGGTCTCCTACTCTTGGCAGCCTGTGTCCTTGTAGTAGTACAAACTACAGTAGCTCGAAGAACGTCTGTGAAGACAGAAGTTGGAATAAAGACAATGTTTATGCAAGTCCAGCTTTCTTTTTGTATTCTTCATCTTGTCTTCGTCTCAACTCTTGTTGCATTTCCAGAAGCTGTTGGCGACTTGGTCCGGCTAAAGTATAAAAGATAATGCAGTGATTAATAAGCCATCAATAGATTTTCTGACTCTGCAGCCTCATGGCACGTCTGAGGCAATTTGGTACAAGAGGCCTATACTATAGGTCTCTTGTACCGAATTGCGGCACTATAGTCGTGACTTCATTTCCAGACCTGGCCCGAGAAGTTTTCACAATGACGTTGCATGGTTCGCCTTGGGTTCGTCACTATTTTCCAATGAATGTCCTGACTCTTGGCTTGGCTAACCATCAACGAAATTTGAGTCCTAGCTTTAGATACCAAAAGCGTACTAGACTACCACTACTAGTGTTTAAAACTTGAAAACCAAAAATATAATACCATATTTGTTCGTGTCCACCCTACGGTGAAGCAGTTCATGTCGTTTCTCATCATCAACAATTGAGAACGATGTTTCTCTTGCTTTCTTCAGCACTTTTAATTCATTCTTCTTTTGTCGCTTCGCTTCCCATTTTTCAAGATCATAGTATCTGAGAGCAGTGTAAGATAAAATTTAACAGGAAAACCTGCAATTGTTTTGCTATCGGATGAGTTGCAATCCCTTGAGATTTATGAGACAAAGACATGGCGACCATGTTGGAGCACCAGAAAAGACGCTTCAAATACAATATTGAACTGTCTTTGCCTGTGTAGGGTAGGAAAATGAACAAGCTTTCGTTGGTAGGGATGCAAGTATCTGAAAATATAAGGAGAATTGACCATTTGCGTAATAGACTAAATTTTGATCTCAAAAAAAATTTCATTACAGCTTGAAAGAGCATCACAAAATTAGTAATATTCCAAAGTTTACAACATTTTGCAACGAAACTTTGGAATATTACTAATTTTGTGATCTTCCTTCAAGCTGTGATGAAATTTTTGTCTAGACTTGTTTAGTTCAAAATTTAGTCTATTACGCAAATGGTCAATTTCGACGTTTCGAGAGAAAGCCCTTCGTTCAAATACAATATCTGTCAATGAGATTCTTTTGTTAAAGTTCCACCAAGTTGGCCGCCATGAGATTGACATCATGTACCCGTTCTTGGACAGTTTAAATGTATTTTTGCTTACCTTTACTTATTATACACCTATTGTCGGAGAAACATGAAGCGCAAGTTTCCAAAAATTAAACTCGAGCGGGTTTTACTTGCATCTACGCGACTCCTTGTTTTGTTTTAGAAATAAGGAAGATTCGTGCCAAATGATAGGCAACATGAACTCAAAAATATTTTGCTTTGTACTTCCGAATCGTTTGACGCTATACATGTGGAAACGCTTTTGTATGAACGCGCACGAGGGGACGCGCATTTTTAAGCACTGAAAAAATTCCATTTTCAAAGTTTTCCCAAACACAGTAAATACAAACGTACTTCTTATGTGGTAAAGTAGCCGTATTATAATCTTCCATGTAATTCTCGAACATTTTTCTTGTTTCAAATTTTGGTAATGTCTCTGAATTGACATTTTTAACCTCTTGAAGCCAACAGTAAAATTCCTGTTGTTTGACAAATATATCGCTCTCTCGAAGTATTCCGTACGCGCCATATTTGTTCTGATCGACCACTCCTTGGTGTTTTGCCTTCTTTTTCAACTTTGATTTCTTCTGAAAAAATGAAAATAAAATAACACCCACACTATTGAGCCGCCAGAATGTGCATGGAATTTTATGCATATCAATTTCTTTAAGGTTGGCCGTTCTTATGTATACTTTATCTTTAATAACCTGCGATCAGGCGTTAGCTTTATAAGAGTAAAGTAATCGTTTAACTCACAATCTTGGATAACTTGCATGCATACTGGTATTATCAACTATTATGCCTACTTCAGATCCTAAAATCCTTTAAGTTGTAGCGACTTAAGGTGATTTCAGAAAATTTGAGGACAAATTGGTGGCAACTTAAAGCAAGTCTCTAAAAGCTTTAGGCCTTTATAGAAGAAGTTTAATATCTTCTATACCTTAAGTTTTTTCTTCTTTTGCTTATGTTTAGATTTTGAATGTTTTTCATCATCAGATGATGAACTGCTCGCACTCCTCTTAATATGTCGTTTCTTCGTCCTCGTATGTTTAGACTTGCAATGTTTATCATCACTATCTGATGATAAACTTCCTGAACTACTCGATCTTTTTTGATGATTTTTCTTTCTTTTCTTTCTCTGTTCAGAATCACTTGAGGAAGTGGATGATGAACTGAAACATCAAAATATATCATAATAAAAGAATTAATTCCTTCTGAGCGCTGCTAATGTATATTCTCCAATACGAGTTGACGTCATCAAATATTCGTTTCGTTTATCTGCAGATCTTTATCAAAGATGGACCTCGAGATTGATGTCTCCATGCTTAAATCAATCTACATCGGAAATTTCACGTTGTTTGGAGGCCTTTGGACATTCCGGCAAAGGCGCGATTTAAAACATTTAAGGCGTTTTAAAAATGTTGTTTTTCCCATAAGGCATAATTAAATTTGACTGGAATTTGCCGCTGCAGTGAAACATAGAACAGAGGTTTGAGCAAGACAACGAAGTACGAAGACGAAGGCATACTTGACAATTTTTGCCGTCTGTACGTTATCTTGCGCATACTGAGTTGGACGTCACTGGTGGTTGCACAACGTGTCTTCCCATGTGTCGCTGTCACTGACCATAATTCTTGCCCTGATCCAGAAAAAAACAGCGAGACATGAAACTATATCCCGTCATTGTCCTTCTGCCTTCGTGCAGAACGAAGTTCACAACGAATTTTGCCAAAATATTCGTTGTGAACGAAGGCAGAAGACGAAGACGGGATATGGATTCATGTCTCGCTGTTTTATCCTGATCAGGGTAAGGATTTGGGTCAGCATTCACAAACAGCTAGACATGAATCTCTAACCTGTCTTCACTCCTGACCCTAAACTCAGAATGCACAAAGTAATGTGCAAGACAGGCAAAAATTGTCAACCACGTCGTCGTCGTTCGACTTCGTTGTCTTGCTCAAACTCTCTAACGTGAAATTTTCGGCATAGACTAAGTTGAGCATGAATATTTTAATTCTCGTCTGGGGTCCATAAAGATGAAAAACTCTATAAACGCAATTATAAAACTCGGATCGTAGAACTGTAGAAGTAGTTGAACGTCACTGATCTACTCTCTGTCTCTCTCTCCACAATGGGTCAATGGTCAATGCCTTATGGCTTATACAATTATTATACAGATTACCTATCTGTATCAGATTCACTCTGTGACCTCTTTCGTGATTTCCTTTTTTCCGTTTTTCGCTTTGATTTCTGCAAAAGGCATACAATATATACAACTGGGCAGTTTCTCGTCGTTGAACCGCATCATTAAACACACATTGATGATACAAAAAATCATTATATAAAGCTATAGTTATAACCAAAAGCCAGCCAAATACCTTCCTATGCTCATCCTCTGCCGTACTTCTTGATCGTTCGCGATTTCTGTCCAAACTAACTTCATTTGTAACTTTTTCTCGCCTTTTCTCGTGATTTTTGTCCGCCATATTGGATTTCGTGTTCTTGGTGGACTGGGTTCGATAAAGTGGTTAAACAATATGGCGGAAAAGAATGTATATTTTTGTGTATAGAAATATTTTATTTTTTTAAATTTTTCATGGCAACATCTACGAAATCAACTTCTGAGAAGAAATTATGGATTGGTAACTTAGATAAAAGGCTTACTGAGTATGCGCTAGAAACGTTTATATTGAATTTAAAAGATAATATATTAATATAAATAATTTATTTTTAATAATAATAGAATATGTGGAATATTTACCCTGGCAGTCTGCCATAGTCTTAGTCCAGAAACTATAAAACGAAGGAAAATAGAGGGTTGCTTGCAGTCTACAAAATTACTGGAATACA
>CACRXK020000931.1:40902-58671 GCA_902702795.2 Paramuricea clavata | reverse complement strand
CAGCTTAACAGCTGGCTTCTGTAGCTCAGTTGGTTAGAACGCTGCACCGGAATCGCAGGGCCGTAGGTTCAATTCCTACCAGAGGACCTTGTGTTGCATTTTTCGCAGTCGTTCCTGGTTAGGTCTTAAAATGTATATATTCTCACTTGGATTCCAAACCCTAACATTCTAATATTAATTCCACCAAGTGAAGTGCAGAATCTAAGTCATGAAGTCCACCTTAGTAAGCCTTCGTCTCGATCAGGTTGAGCTGAGTTCTTCGTAATTCAGCTTTCCACTCCTACATTTAATCACGAAATGAATGTAAATTCTCCAGCAATACTTCTCATCTTCCTCTAGGGTGATCGTATATTGTTATTTAATCAATTCGTAATGACGATGGACATACTTGAAGTTTATTTACAAACAAGAGGACACAAATATTTAAGACTTGATGGCAGTGTATCGGTGTGTGAAAGGTATATGAACCATGCCTTCTTCAGCTTAGTATTTTGCTGATAAATAACGTTGATAGATCGTTTTAAAGCGCTTGAAAGCAAATCGTAAGATTTTCATAGTTCCAAAATATCCCCTCCAGCCTACCTAAGTTGGGGGAACAGGGACACTCACCCACATGTCTACAACATTCACAAAGTGTACAATGTGAAAAGGGACATTGCACTCCCCTACTGCTTTAGAAACCAGTAAATTCATCTGTGTGAAAAGTGACAGTAATTTCAACAATAATTACACACCAACAAATCGTAAGATTTTCATAGTTCCAAAATATCCCCTCCAGCCTACCTAAGTTGGGGGAACAGGACGCTAACCCACATGCCTACAACATTCACAAAGTGTACAATGTGAAAAGGAACATTGCACTTCCCTACTGCTTTAGAAACCAGTAATTCATCCGTGTGTGAAAAGTGACAGTAATTTCAACAATAATTACGCACCAACAAATCGTAAGATTTTCACGGTTCCCAAATAGCCCCTCCAGCCTACCTAAGTTGGGGGAACAGGGACACTAACCCACATGCCTACAACACCCACAAAGTGTACAATGTGAAAAGGGACATTACACTTCCCTACTGCTTTAGAAACCAGTAATTCATCTGTGTGAAAAGTGACAGTAATTTCAACAATAATTACACACCAACAAATCGTAAGATTTTCATAGTTCCAAAATATCCCCTCCAGCCTACCTAAGTTGGGGGAACAGGACGCTAACCCACATGCCTACAACATTCACAAAGTGTACAATGTGAAAAGGAACATTGCACTTCCCTACTGCTTTAGAAACCAGTAATTCATCCGTGTGTGAAAAGTGACAGTAATTTCAACAATAATTACGCACCAACAAATCGTAAGATTTTCACGGTTCCCAAATAGCCCCTCCAGCCTACCTAAGTTGGGGGAACAGGGACACTAACCCACATGCCTACAACACCCACAAAGTGTACAATGTGAAAAGGGACATTACACTTCCCTACTGCTTTAGAAACCAGTAATTCATCTGTGTGAAAAGTGACAGTAATTTCAACAATAATTACACACCAACAAATCGTAAGATTTTCACTGTTCCCAAATATCCCCTCCAGCCTACCTAAGTTGGGGGAACAGGGACACTAACCCACATGCCTACAACATTCAAAAGGTGTACAATGTGAAAAGGGACACTGCACTTCCCTGCTGCTTTAGAAACCAGTAATTCATTCGTGTGAAAAGTGGCAGTAATTTTAACAATAATTACACACCAACAATTCGTTTTATATCTGATAAAACACGACTACAAGTGCTTTAAATGGCTTAAAAAGCGACTCGTGACATCTTATATGAGTTCATTGGCGAAGTAATTTTTAAAATAAACTTTGTCTGAACCGAGAAAATCAAAGCTAAAGTTTATGTAAATTAACATGATTTTTTATCACATATAAAGATACGACACGCTTATATATTTTTCTTTGTGTTTTCCTCCTGAATTATTAATGATTTTTGAAGTACTATTTAAACCGCTATTTCATACATTTAAAAATTAAAAAAAGACACAAAGGTAAAAGTGCCCTTTTTCTTAATTAAAAATTGTCTATAAATGGATGAAAATAAAATGTAAGTGTGGCGGCTAAAAATAGACGAAAATTTATGGGGTTCAGCCTCGACTTTTTGGCCATTTTGATGGCGTGTTTCGAAAATGAAAAAGTCGCTTAAAATGGACAAAATTGTATGTGTAAAACCCCTTTTCTGGACAATTTCTGAGTTTAGCCTTTTTTTCCGTTTTTTTTTTTCATTTTTAGACTCAATAAAATGGTTAAAAAATGGATGAAAAAAGTAAAGAGGGTTAAGGCCGTTTTCCACTTCAACTGTATCCAGTGGCGTAACGTTCATTGGTTATAGGGTTAGTTCAAAAAAGCCCCCCCCCCCCGACAGTTAGGATCCCCCCTATCAGCCAGAAATTAGAAAACGTAAAAAAAGCAGGTTATTAAGAATCAATGGGAAAATGAAAAAGTAATGATGCTAAATAATCAAGCTACCATTGTCAACGGTAGCCGATTTAGTTTATTCCATCTCAAAAATAAAACAAAAGTTATTCCTTATTAGTTGTTACATGTGTTGGAGACTGTTTTTGTTAATATTTTCTAGAACATTCTATAAATATTCAATATAAATATAATATCGTCATCCCTCTTTTCCTTCGTTACGCCACTGACCGTATATATCGTATCCAGTACACGCGTAAAAATGGAGAAAATCAACAACTTGTTGCAAGTTGATATCGACAGGCGTGAACAAGGTTGTGCGGCTCACTATGAACAGTACTGTCAGCCTGTTCTTACAACATTGTTCAACTGTAACAACTTGGAACAACATGGTTGACAACTTGTTCATAGTTGGCCGCACAATATTGTTCACGCCTGTTGATATCAACTTGCAACAACCTGTGCGAGTTTAGCCGTGACGTATCGTAGCATTTTCTCTTTTGTCGAAGTCATTAGTTCCACTTAAGTGTTCAAGTAACAAAGAGAATACATGAAAATGCAAGGGGTTAGCCTGTTAGCTTATACCTTTTTTTTAAAAAAGATGGCTAAAATCAATGAAAAGTTAAGGGAGAACCCCCTTTATTATATTCTTTGCCACGTTTTTAAAACTGAAGTGGCTAAAAATAGATGAGATTAAGGGGTTTAGCCTTTACTTTTCGCCCATTTTTTAAGGCGATGAAAATGTAAGGGGTATTAATAGCCTTTATTTTTTCACATTTCTGAAAATAAAATAGCGGCTAAAATTGGATGAAAAGAAGGGGATTTTCTATTTCTTTTTTATTATAAAAATGGCAATAAATATAAAGTGTATCCACGTATCCCCTAAAATTCGTACAGTTTTCCACATTCGCCCTTAACACGTTCCAAACCGTAGTGCATTTTATAAAGTTTGGCAGCACTATTAGTATTAATTAATTCCACCAATAATTTAGAACATTTGTAAAAGTACAAAGATGCAGTGTTCTGGGAATTCAACCCAGAAACGAGTGAGTACTGAGGTTCTTTGGAATTGTAAGACTACAACAGCAAGTTGTATGGAAATTTGGCATTCCACTCATTCGACAATTTTAATTTATGAATAACAAAATAAACAGCAATTTTGCATGAATTTCACCGAAATATTTATGGTAAAGTCTATGACTTTCATTTCTGAAACTGTTCTTGACTTTTGATTAACGTACGTACCGAATATTTGCAGGCAAAATTCGCACTATGGAAAAGCAATAAAGCTTCTGAATACCATGCAAGTAGGGAGCCATCAAGATGTTACTTATTTTCAGATAACTTCATATTGCAGAAAATTTAACCTCGGTGACAGAAGGTAGAGGGGCACATATACACTAACCACCTCCCTCCTCCGCAGAGCCCCACCTATTCCCCAATAACTTGCATGAAGTTTTCCGACAGAGTAAAGCGATACCTTCAGCCAAACCGGGGACCAAATTTAATATAAAAAACTTTTATTCCATTCTATTCGAACAACAGTACTCAATTCGTCCCGAACACGGACACCGTTTTTTGTTTTGGATTTTTAGATTTAAGTCAAACGAAAAATAATAATCACCCGAGGAAAACCAGAAGTGCCATTGACAGTCGCTGACTCGCTGGGAATGGCAAGATCTGGTGAAAAACCTTGGCGATTATGAATGCCGGATTCCGAAATCCCGGGGGAAAGACCCTTGTGCCGACGACCG
Source organism: Paramuricea clavata (assembly GCA_902702795.2). Classification (NCBI taxonomy): domain Eukaryota; kingdom Metazoa; phylum Cnidaria; class Anthozoa; order Malacalcyonacea; family Plexauridae; genus Paramuricea; species Paramuricea clavata. The sequence continues at coordinate 54,461 of CACRXK020000931.1, read as the reverse complement.
AAATACTACAATATACATAACTACAATATACCATACTTACCCATACCTACCATTGTTGGATTGTAAGTCAAATTGTCAAAAAAAATAAAAATCTTGCAAAAAATTAAATTTCTTCAATGAATGCGTGCAAAAACATTGTAGACCACCCGAAAATTGAGTCTACAAATTGCGCAAGACAAATATCGCTTTTGTGGGTGCAAATTGCTCCACTAAGGTATATTCATCTTAACCGTAAAACCTGAAAATATTTCAAATATGTCCAGGACACGGTGCGTGGCAAATGGATCCGATGGTCCAACATATTTTACGGCATTTTGCCATTGTAAAAGCTGTTCGGTCACTTGGATACATTTTAAGTATGTGTGCATTCTTGATTTTAATTTGCTTTTCGCGCATTTATTTTGCCTTCATCGCCCGCATCAACGCGCGCACTTAATTTTAATCAGCATGCACTGAACATCATGCCCCTAATTTACTAAGCATGCAGCTAAGCGCGTTTAATGAGCATGAAATCTCCGCGCACTCAATTCTGATCAACATGCACCTTATTTGATTCTTGAAAGCACACATCACTATTTGCGTATGAAGTACACTCAATATGACTGTACTACGCATTGCAAGAGCACGCGCGCGCTGCTTATGGTAATGAGCTGCGTTCGACCAAGCTTATGTATGAACAAGGTAAGACAACGCGGAATGCAACATGGCAAACATTCTACATTGTTATGGCGACCATGCATAAACTTGGTCTGCAGAGTATTTTCATGGCGGCTCTGTTTGGGGACAAACTGAAGTACCGAAATTCAAGTAAACAATTGTTTTAAACCATTTGTCCGTCAACAAAGCAACACAGTGAAAACACCCTATTTTTCCTGGCGGTCTTTTAAACTAAAAACTTATGGTAGAACTTATAAGCGCGTGTAATGCATTAGCAACCTAAAGAAACGAGCCCGTCTCCAACTTTGGAGCTAGAACTACGTTTCTTATCGTTAAGCCCGTAATCCAAGAAATTTTACGCAAAAATATTCTTTTTTGTTTTCTTTTCTGCAGCAAGTATTCCTGGATTATCATTGCTTATATTCAAAGTGGCTTCGCGCTTTTATATTCTTGTTTCACTTTCATTTTTTTCGCAATTTTTCATTTCATCTTTTTTTTTTAATTGCATTTCTTGCCACTTTGATTTGATTACTACAAAGTATTTTCAGCAGCAAAACAGACTCCATTTTTCTGCTGTATTTAATACTTCACAGTAAGTTTCTGGCGCAAGCATGCCGAATATTATTTTGCTTTGTGACAAACATCATGCAAGTAAAGCTTTTGATCCGTAAGTCCAGATCTCTAACAGTAAATTATTAACGCCTTATTTCTAGCTGCCTGACCTTCCTAACTAGTGCACACGCGCAATATCATCTTTCAAAAACCTGCAAGGGAATGCCTCTGAATGTGGAGTCTCGGTCATGCCCTTAGCTTAACTTAACTTAACTTAACCTAGTGTGCCATCGCACCTGGTGAGCTTCCACAAACAGGGCCAAGGTTAGCATGCCTTATGTTAATGTCTTCCAAGAAGTCGTTGAGTCGCCATGACAGAGAGGGAACCTAATCTCTGGTAGCGAACTGTTTTCATATAACCTGGGGGCAGAAAACTAGCGTTCGAAACCAGCGATATACATGCACTGTGGGCCATGAAACTCTCCAATTTATCATCTTTAATAAAGCCTAGACTATTTATCTTTACAACAATTGTATTTACAGTCCTAAGCTAATATCCACCAGTCCACTTTCAAATGGGAAAAAACCGGAGTACCCGGGATCTTCTCAAGACGTCTTTCCCAAAAGACAAAAGGTCCACCACGATATCCACCAATCTTCTTACGGGTACCATTTGCACCCTCTAAGCTATGGATACCATTTGCATCCAGTTTACATTATCCTCAAGGAAAACTATGCCAGATTTCAGTATTTTCAACTTGTACCAAAATTTTGGCTACACCCATATGTTACGTACACGGATGTATAGATCATGTAATGGGTTAAGGTTACGGTTATAGGGTTAGATTTAACCCCAACACGAAGCCCAACCCATTCCATGACATTTCTATATATTCATGAACGTATAACATATGGATGGAGTCAAAATTTTAAAATCTGGCAAGGTTTTGCTTGTCTGCCTATTCTATATACTAAGCGCTGCGTTTATCCATGCACAGACACCTAAGCAGTACATTTACACAGAGAGGAGAACATTTGGCACGAATAGACCGCGAATAACTAGTGGGTTTCAATACGAGTTACTAGAGTGAAAAATAATGTTCTGACTCTTCTCATTTTATGAAGTAGTCTTGTATTTGGAGCCAAATTAAATAATACAGTGAGTTCCAACATTTCCAAGGTTGACAATGATATCTCTTCTGCAACACTTACTGAAACCCACCAATAACCGAACCGAGTGCATGCAACTACCACGTGACCGAAAGCTCAAATGTTAACCACTTTAAGATTGACTTTCGATTGCAGATAATATCGAGATTCTGAACAACAGTTTTGAGGTCAAAATTGTACCTCGATTTATTAACATGCAAGCATCTGAATAAAAAATCAATCTTGTGTGCAAATGTACTGCTAACGACAGACCGCCAGGAATTTTAAATTAGTTTAACCCAGAGACTTCACCGAACGCATGCAAATTAGAGTCCTGGGTACGAATCTAACAGATATACTGCCTGTTAGCAGGCAAACTACTGCATGAACCCTCTAACCTTGAGGCAGACCTCTCTTTAACCGTTGCGCAGCTTGGTAGGTAACCGTCAATGGCGAAGTACATTTTATCCACAAATGTTCGTAGTAATCCATAAGTATATATAGTAACCATCAATGTTCATAAAAATCCATAAATGTTCACAGTTTCTCCAATTGTGTACAGTAATCCACATTTATCCATTAATATCCACTACGACTACTCCTGGGCCTCCCATCCGACACCACAAATGACGTTTAACTTTGGTCAGTTTTGATTGTTTTGTCAAAATTCGTCAATACAATTATAGTACTTGTGAGCAACACATCAATTAGTCAAAAATCATGAAACTCTTAAAAGATTAAATCTCAAAGAATGTTTATATCAAAGATATTCAAGCCAAAATCCCAAAGTCTGCATCAAAATGACAACGGAAAAACGCTGGATAAAGCCATATAGATAAACAGCAGGCCACAAATCAAGGTTTGGTGGCATTTCAGCTCGATTTTTTGAGGCCCACAGGCGAGCTGTCCCAATCTCATGCCAAGAACAAAAAGCACAGACGCAAAGTTGGCCAGACTTTACATTTGCGCTAGTTGATCATGACAATCGATCGGAGCAACTCGACTGTAGGTCGGAAAAAGCCGGAGCAGAAGTGTCACCAAACCTTGACGAATGGCCAGCCATTCATCCAACATGATTTCATCCAGTATTTAAACCAAATATCAAAGTGATGTAAATTTTAAAATCTCCGTTCAAATATCTTTCAAATAAACAAAAACTCCCAGATAAAATCTTCCGAATTTCAAAACTTTTCGATTTCATTAAGAGCTTCTCACAAAAACTAAGAAATGTGAAAAAATTGTCGAAATCATCGAAAAAAGCGCCAGGTTTAAATTTGTTTTGTGCAAATGAGCGTCCTCAGGGTGGCCCCACGTATTTTCGAACACGACTAACGAGAATCTGCAATGAAAGAAATGAAAGCATACATAAGTCACAGAATCCGATGGACCTACAGTCAGGGTCGCGGAGAGGTTGCGCGAGGACTGGGGCATAACTTTTCAAGCCCCCCCTATGACGTCATAATCGTAAAGGCAGAAGCGGTGTTTTACACTATATATATATATACATTTTATTGCATATTATGCGACGCTAACGCAACTAGGATTTATATTCTCAGTTAAGCAATGATCTTCTATCTAAACATTTAAAGGCCTTCGTCGCTTTTGGGGCCCTTTTTGAGCTGGGGGGAGGGGCCCGGGGCAAAGTGTCCACCCCCGTCACCTTTGGGCGGCCCAGCAGTTATCAGAGTGAGAAAGTAGTTATTTTAATACAGGCAGCTGCCCGGCAAACCGCAAGGAAATTTACATTGTACATACCTTGTGTATTACAACGTTGTTGCAAGTATTGTAGGCGAAGTAGTATGCATCGATGCTTCACTTCTCAGACAATGATGCGACGTGCTGTCAGTGTCTCTGGTTAGCATCCCTGGATGGCACAGCGCCGGTAGTACTGGTAGTGGATTGCAGTCTTTACATCAACTGTTATATTTGCCCATTACTGTCACACGGAGGTTTTTGTGCGTTAGTTACAGTCTCCGATGCATCACCAGTTGCGACTTCACACCTCATGCGCGAGTAGCGATCCCTCCAAATTTGGCACAGACGAAATCGGACGATGAATGCCTAGGTCTAGACTGAGACTAGCTGGTTTTGTCGTTCAGTTGTTGTCTTTTGAATGCAATGCTAATGTCTCTTCCAAAGCAAGATGATTGGTCTTGAGGCTGCCTAAAAAGTTTGGAAAAATAAACTTTTGTCAATTTCAATGTTTCACAGTCAATGATGATCTATTTAGAGTCGTGTCATCGCAAGCATCGGACCAATCCCAATCGCAGAAATCGCAACCATGCTATTTTTACGAGTCTTGCGACGTGTCACTTGCGATATTTACGATTGAATGAAAACTAGCTAGGCTTTAAAGAGGCAATGTCACAGATTTTTGACCTAAAATGCCTTTTATTCAAAAACTGAACTACAAAGTTAAAAATAAACATTGTAAATGGATTAAGTTATGATATAGGAGTCATATTAAACAACTTTGAACTTCCACGCAACACGTAACATGACATTTTCATAAAAAATTGACTAAAACTTGAAAAAGTGTCCGCCAACAATTAATGAAGATGCCATTTACAATCCATCTCAATCCTGGCGTAATCTTGCCCATCCAGACTTCTGTCCATGTTTTTTGTGTCTGTTATTGCTTTATTTTGTGCTTACACTCATTCTTTTTCAGTTTTGGGCAAAATTTGCGAGGGTTAAAATTGCTCAAAAATCGGTGACATTGCCCCTTTAACTAAATATTCCCGGCCCATCAATTTATCTGAAAAAATTCGTGCATGCATGCTGTCAGAAGCCACTTGACCTTTTAAATTTCATCAAAAAAAATTCGGATTAAATTCAACTTAGAAATTCTCAAAAAATTAAAAGTTCAACCTTTTCCTCTCCGACACTATTTTGTACATAAACTACAAACAAGCTAAAATGTTTGGAAATATATGCGTCATTGAAAATTCCGATCCTGAAATATATGGATCCGGCATTTCCCACGAGTTACCAACGCTAAAATTTTCACCAAAGCCGCAAAGTTTTACTAAACTTAACTCAAATTTTCGGTTCTAGCCGAGTAATGCTACGAAATATTCTATAGTTGGGTACGAAAAAGTCCAGAAAGCGAGCAACAAACAAGAAGTATGCATGTATAATTAAACATGCCTAATAAAATGATTCGGAATTACACTCAATATATAATACGGATAAAATTTTCAACACATTTTCCGACTAAACATAACTCAGCGCGTTCGTGAGGCTTCAACAGTAAAAGTTGTACAAGGGAAGCTTAAAAAAGAGCAATAAAAAAAGCAAAAACCTCTAATGGCGCCCATATGCTTACCGCGTGGTTCGAGCCTTCGTCTTTGACATATGTCGACGACTTAAATCAGTTCACTTTCTCGTCAATTCTTTCCTCTGAAACCGCAGATAAAACAAATATGAGTTACATGAATTAAAGCAGAGATATTTCTGCACATTACTGCTAGAAAATGAGCGAGAAATACTAAGGAAATGAAGCGACGAAGCGAGAACCAGGGGCGCTTGAACGCGAAGCGAATTCAACGACAATGAATAGTTGTAGCACGCGTTTTAACTTTTAACTTCCAAACAACACTCAATAACTTAACAAAAACAACTCACAAACGTTTAAAAGATGTATAAATTTAATACTAACCTTTCCTTCAGCATAGTATGACCATTTTACTTCGAAAATATCGTTGAAAAGCGAAGTTCTGCATGTTCTTTCAATATGTGCTTTGCTGAACTTCGAGTCAAAATGACGCCCCGAAGCCCCGAGCAGAAATTTTCAAATTTGCCACGAATTCATACCACACCCTTGCTTTCTGTTGGTCAGATTTTCACGAGCTCTGATTGGTTCAGCTAATGTAACCTTTGTTATGATTGGCTATTGCCAAAATCATCTATTCGTCTGAACTCCCTTGGGGAATTAAATTCAGTCGCCAGGAATGTTTTAATAGAGCGTTTGCACATGACGTCACAGCCGCCATGTTGGTATTCCAATTCAAAAGAATTTTAATTAGATTCTTTTGTCTGGACGACTGGAGACACCACCAACATGGCCGCCATAGCTTTTGTTGAGTTGGTTATTGAGACTCGTGAAAACGGCAAAACCGCTTGAGAGCAGTGGAGCAAAATTTTAAAAGTGTATAAAATTTATAAATATATCGCAAGTAGCGAAACATTTGGTTAAAGACTTAAAGTTTTTCTTTTTTGTGAAATTTTAATTCCCCCCCCCCCGCCACGCAACCTCGCAGACGTCTAGCTACCCACCCCCCGGTCATGTTGATAATTTATACGTGGCGTGTTCACAACAAAACAAGAGTGAAAGGGAGAAAAATTTGCATTTTAGATTTATAAAGAACGTTTATTTTAACCTGTGATGGGCTGAAAACCTAAAGAAAGCTTTATATTTGTCGTGGTTTCTTGTCCAAAGAACAAGAACGGCCCGAAAGCTTTTTAATTAAAAAGTAGATTCAGGCAACACGAGACGATATACGGTATTAAATTTGTGACAGGTCGTGTTTATAAGTATACTATTTAGAATATGGATGGCGCAGGAGACGGTGGGTTTGATCCTTGCGAATGTATATGCAGTTATGATGGTGCGATGAGGCGTCTGATTTCTCTGGTATGTCCTCTAAATTAGAACTAAAATTATTTTGTCTGTTAATATCTAAACGAGGAATGGTCATGATACAGAAATTTTCTTGAAATTGGATCCTATATGTATAAAATCATCAATAACATTACGTTTGTTTTGATGGTATTTCTTGCTGTATTTAATAACGTTGTGTGTTTTTTCCTCACAATTTAGCTGCGAAGTTCGCAAAGCTACTGTACGGATAATGAGTGCTTTATGGAACGTAAGTTTGAATTTTCATTCCCTCTATAATGTTTACATTTTGCATACTTAATAAATATACTGAAATAAATTTATATACGGTATTTTGGTACATTTTTGGCATACTGTTTCAACTGTTATAAGTAGAATTTCAATATCTTGGGTGTCTTTGATAACATTAAATAGAATCTTTAATTCTTTATATCGATATTATGTTATCTCAATTTTAGCCTTCTGGAACTATGTTTTTGCCATATAAGTAGAACAGGTGTTTACATTTTGCCATTTTAATTCATTATCTACATTCATTATTTATAATTATTCATTTTACCATAAGTTTTCCAAACAAGGACTATTTTTATTGTGAAATAATCTTCTGCCATTTTTGTTGTTTTCAGGACACTTTTCAAAGTGCGGTTGCCAAGTTTGTTTTGAATATTTCCAACTATGTTTCCAAATTTGAAATATTGGGCAAATTACATTAAGTTTATGTTCAGCACTTTGGTACCTTAGTTCAGTACTTTAGTGAGCATCTTGCAAATCTATGCCAAGTTTTCATATGACAAAAATTTTATTTTGTGTTAGACAGAGTAAATTAATAAAGTTGTGTGCATTTGGGCACAATGCAACTTGATGGATTCATGAACTATCAGTTAGATTTAATTTGTATTATAGCATGACTGCGCAGAGATTATGTATACAATCCCGGGGCTTATATATTTATATATATAATCCGTGGGCTATAGTGAATTCATAATTGCCTAAAGAGGCATCTACAAACTCAAGCCCCTAATCTCCTTATCTAAATAAACGCTGTACATCTCTAGACGAGAAAGAGACTACCAGTCATGCATAAGGCCCATCAACTGATGCATTCAGAGGATTGACTTGATCAACAGTCAAACTTCACATGTTCAACCAGATTCCCACAGGCGTAAGAGTTGTTTTGGGAACAAACCCTCACCAACTGTGCAGAAGTCAGTGCTCAAACATCGGCTTTAAACCAGATAAATATTAAACCCCCCATTCTCGCAACCTAGGGTTTTTTACCATTCTCGTTGTTCAATCTATATTTGTATGTTTTGTAGCTCCTGGTCCTCAGGGGAATGATGGAAATGGTGGTTTCAGTATAATGTTTGTTTTGATGGCATGGTTGGTTGCTGCTGTCATATTGTTCCTGCTTAGACCACAGAACATGAGACAGTCTGGAAGTGAAAAACCCTCAAACCAGGTAGGTAGACTTGTCTTTAATATATATTTCCACCTTATTTTTAGCTTTCAATTTATATTCTCATTGTTTTGGCCCAAATAATGAAAATTATAAACTGATGTGCTTTCTTTCTTTCTTTCTTTCTTTCTTTGATTTAATTAATTAAAAATATTTGCCTACTTTTGTATAATGTACATTATGTTATATTAATTTTATTTTGATTTATCTAGGGTCAAGGACCTCCACCACCTGCTCCACCAATACAGTGATTGACAGTGGAATAAATTAACCCAGGCTTGAATAGAATGGTATTTCGTAGTATTCATTGTAAAGCAATACTTATAGCTGATACAAGTAAAATAATATAATATGTGAATATTATCTACTTATGTATAGAGTATTTGTAGACACACCATGCAAGTTTGTACAATGTATATTGTGTAAAAATATGTATTTACACTAATTTGTAGCCATGTATGATTGATTGTTTATAGTCACAAGAATAATTATTTGCAATTACAGTCTGCAGAGTTTTCAGATTCATGAACACCGACCGGAATTCAATCGATACCGATAACCGCTCTTGTTTGAAATCATGAACGTGAAAGTACATTAATTTGATTGCCGTTCCTGATTGCAAGTAAGAACTACTGACGTCATATATAACGGCTCGATCGATTTCTTGTTGGTGTCTATGTCACAGATTAGAGGATTACAGGGCATAGTCCTCTAATCTGTGTTGTCAAAAGAGTTACTAGTCTTAGCTTTGAAATTGTCATGCTTTAAAATTGTGTTTATAAAATTGTGACTTCTTTCCGAGTTTCATGGCCAGTTTCATCCAATGTTTCGGGAACAGGGTGGTTCAGTGTCTCTGGTAAAAATAGGCCAATTAATCCGGCAAAGATGCCACTTCCAGCAAATAAGATCATTGGTAATCTTTGATCCATTATGGCCAGCGTAACAACAACTGGTGCCAATATACCACCCAAACGTGCAGTCATTGAACATGTACCCATCGCAGAATTCCGTACGACGGTCGGCACAAGCTCGGCGGAGTACACATATAATATTCCAAATGAAGAAGACATGCCAAATTTACCAACATTTGCAGTCACTGTAGCAAACTTTGCTGGCCCGAATGCGCAAACCAGACAACCGATAGATCCGAACATTAGGCTAAGAAACAGAGACCTTTGACGACCTAAGTTATCGATCATTGGAACGGCAAGGAAATATGAAGGAACCTCAACCAGGCCAGAGAGAAAGAAATTCCAATACCTATCCCCTTCCATATTTTTTGAATTAAATGACAATCCATAGTAGACCATACAATTGATGAGCCATATAAGCATTAGTATAACCATTTTAGAACGGAGGCTTTTGTGCGTTAGCAAAGTGTGTATACCATAATTTTCTGACGTTGATTTTCGCTGTTGATGTTTGGTTCGTGTGAGACGTTTGTCAAACATTGTGCCATTTTTTTTCGCAATTTTTTCAAGAATTTCTTCGGCTTCAGAAATTCGGCCCTGGGCCAAAAGCCAACGTGGCGATTCAGGAACTGATTTTGAAAAGGCCAGTATGTACAGGATTCCTGGTAAGGACACAGCGATTGTCAATTGACGCCAATCACGGAAAAAGTATGCCATCATGGAAAAGAAGCCAAAACCAAGAGCATAAAATATTTGAGAAATTGTCATCACTTGTCCTAAAAAACAACCTGGCTTTAGAATACAATATCCCCCAGTTTGTTATCAACTCTCAGCCTTCGACCCATATATTGCACGTAACGGTGTGGCATTGTGGTGGCGAACAGGTATATCAACACTTAGAATCGGCATAGCTCTTTCAGTGGCAATGTGCCCTACTTTATTATTTTCTCTGTCTAACGCCAGATGATTTTACTCGTCAGGGGGAAGTGCTGCCACTTAATGGGTTAACTACTTTGAGGTCAATCTGGGGTTACAGTAGTGCCAATAGAGGCATTCCGAAAAATGTTGATCAATTCATTTCCTAACTTCCTGTTTCACTGACCAATCAGATTTTATTTTTGAGCAATCTGATTGGTCAATGAAACAGGTAGTTAGGAACTTTTTCTAAAGTTGTTTCTCTTTAGATTTTTTTCAATTTGGTTAGAGTAGGGGTAGGGTTTGTTACATAGCCATTTAACACCTCTTCTATCTTCCGAAAATTACGTCATGTCAGTTTGGTGGATGGAAACAAGTGCCGTCCCCCCTCGAGTGGCTTACCTCGGTACGATGGTCCAATAATTTCGGTCAAGATAACAAAACAAGACATGTTTCCCCCGACGACAACTAATCCGCAGAGGAAGCGAAGCAATAAGAATTGTGTATAACTTTGTGCGAATGCGGTGAATATCCCGAAAGAGAAAGCCACAACTTGTGTGACTATTGCGACATATCGTCTACCAATTCTATCGGATAATTGGCCTGCAGTTATCACGCCAATCAAACAACCCATCATCATTACAGATTGACCCATATTTGCCTTGTATTCTTCATCACAAACTAAATTCCATTCGGTAACCACACTTGTAAATTCCTTATCAAACGTGATTTCCCTGCAAGCAGAACCGTTTCTAAAGCAGGGATATTCCTTGTTGTCATCAAGATATCGCCTCGCTACATTTGAGCAATGCCAACGTGGCTTATCTGCGACAAACACCAATAAAAACATTTGACAACATTGAAAAAACGACACACAGTTCAGGATTAGATAGACTTTCCTTTGAAACGGTCCGAATTCACCAATACTCTTTAAAATATTGTCATACTCCATGTTTTCCTGGCAGAAATCGTAAATATATGCATTTACTTGCTATTTTACTGGGAAAATACAGAACACAATATACTTTTGTTGTTTTCAAAATTTTTTAATTCGCGCGAGGACCCCCCGCGTGTCGAGTTCCAAACGTTGGGCCCAGTGAGCTCTATATATACTGGAGCAAGAATTTCAGTTAGTTTGCCCTTCTTCGAGCGCAAAACCGTTCATCCTCAACGGACTCAACGCTCTATATGTTACACGCGTAAAAATCTCATATCTTGTAGCAAGTCTACCAACAAGCTGTCAACAAGTTGTGTTCGCACTGCTTGTCCCAAGTTGTCAACAAGTTTGGAACAAGCTGTTAACAACGTGTAAAAACCTTGTCGAAATTATCAGACTTGTTGCAAGGTTGTTCTAACAAGTCCGATACAGTCATGATATAACAATACTGTTACAACCTTGTGTCGTCAATATTGTAACATTCTTGTTATATTGTGACTGTATCAGACTTGTTAAATAGAACAACCTTGTAACAAGTCTGATAATGCCATCAAGCTTGTTACAAGTTGTTAATAGCCTGTTCCAAACATATCTATGGTTCCAAACTTGTTACAACAACTGGGAACAAGCAATGCGATCACAATTTGTCGACAGCTTGTGAACAGATTTGAACCAAATTCATGAAGTGCTGCAAATTGACACGCTTGGTATGGTAAATCCATCACCTTTCCCAGCCACTTTAACTAAGTTAGGTTTCCTTGCGCACATTGGACAACACTTGTTTCTAGTCTCCGATGATCTCATCCATATGATAATATTGTGTCTCTCACCAGAGTGGATTGGTAGGGCGCCATGCATTTGTTGTCCGCGATGTAAAATACCATAGCCTTGCCGGTGCTCTATTTCTGTGCACTCACTTCCAGATAATGGTACCTTGATCATGTAACAAAAATAATTCATTTGAGACATTAGCCATTTTCACATTAGAAGACGGACAAGTCGTCTAGACGAACAAATCGTCTAGACGAACAAATCGTCTCAAAATCGTCTTTTAGTCGGACAAATCACCAGATGTGAAAACGTGTCGGACAAAATTTTATACGAACAAGTCGTCTGAATTTGTTCGACTCTGCTTGTCCGTCTGTCAAGACGATTTTTGAGAGACGATTTGTTCGTCTAGACGACTTGTCCGTCTCTAATGTGAATAGGGCTAATTTGCATGGTTGTAATAGATGTTTACATGAACCGGGGCGAAAATAACTCAGCCCGGTCTCAAGTCATTAAGCCTGCTGGACCAATCCGGCTTACCTCTTTCATGTCGCCAAAATAAAGATTGCCTTCTGTAAAATCTTTTCCAATGCAGACATTTAAAGTCACTTCAGCATTATCATAATGATAGCCCAGGTGAAGGTCATCTCCCATCTTGTATTTTACTGTGAACGCTTTGTACGAATCCAGGGTACATCCACCATCTTTGGGAAACATAAGACTGCTTAAAGGCTTCACATATTGCTTCAATAATGGATCCAGCAAATTTTCATCAAAACCAAGTTCATCTAAAAGTATCTGAGAAAACAATTGTCAGTGAACCATTAATCATTATTGCATTGCATTGCCTTGGATTACACAGGTAAAAACGCACAAGTTTGTAAACAGGTCTGCAGACAAGTTAAATCTGTTGACAAACTGTTGACAAGTTGTGTTCGCACAGCTTGTTCCCAGTTGTTGTAACAAGTTTGGAACAAGCTGTTCACAACTTGGATCAAGCTTAATGGCATTACCAGACTTGTTACAAGGTTGTTCTACCAAGTCTGATACATACAGTCATGTATCAGACTAATGGTTAGATCCATATACAGTCATGAAAGTGTCTAGCATCAGACAAAGTAACATATGACTATATATCGCTTAATAATGAATCAGTTCCGGTTCCAGCCGGAAGTTCCGGCCAGAACATTTTTCAGTTTCGGCCGGAACTTAAAAAATTGGTCCAGGTGCACCCCTAATTACATTTCAAACTTACTCCATAATTATTCATTGTGTTTGGCCTTCCTTTAGGCAGATTTGATTCGTTAAAATGATCAAGCTCCCCAACAAAGTTTCGACAAAATTCTCGCGTGAAAACAGGAAAGATGTAAAGCTGGTGCACTAAAATTTGATAAAAAATATCGTTTGTTTGAATGAAACCATTCTGCTCGCGTCAGCTGTTTCATACATTGGTTTCATATGATCATATCCATTTTTTAACCAGGGCGTCTATATATTCTGATAGACGGCCTGTTTTTAACTGTATCCATGGTCCCATATAATTTCTGTTTCAGATAAGAGGGTCTAGATGGGGGGGGGGGGGGGGGGGGGGGG
>CACRXK020000931.1:0-40882 GCA_902702795.2 Paramuricea clavata | reverse complement strand
GAGGGAGGGGTCTGAAAATCAGGAAACGGGAAAAAATTGGTGTTTTAATTTACTAGTAAATCTTTGAAATGTGTTCTGAAACGATAAACAGTATTTTTTCCCTCACGCTTCACGGTAAATTTTTAATGTTTTTACGACTGACAGTAACCGAAATTGAGTGAATCACGACTCACGATATACCGCATCAACACCCTCAGATAACAACCTCATGTAACAACCAAGTGTTTTAAGGCCATGTTAATACACGGTGCAATTTTTCTTGCAACTTGCAATGCAATTCTACTCTTGAGAGATGAGATGTTAATTAGTGAAATCAGTGAAGAATTTTCATTATGTTGAGAAACATCAGCGGAGTGTAACGAATATTCGTACTTGGCAATTTTACATCTCTCAAGAGTAGAATTGCATTGCAAGTTGCAAGAAAAATTGCACCGTGTAACATGGCCATTCAACCAACTAATCTCGTGATTATTTTCAAAAATGTGCGTTTCTTACCATTGTGTGCCTTTACTTCAGGAAAAGAAAGTAGACCTTTCAAAGTGGCTTGTCCTGATTTCGCGTAATTCACAATTCTCAAAAATTGAGGATCCAAGAACGACTCCTGCATAATAAATTTTTGAATACTATTTCAATATTTTCAAATATTAGGTAAAATTCCTTAGGAATTCCTTAAAAAGTTCATTTCCTCAGTTTAAGGAAATTTCCTCAAAAGTGAGAATGCTGGTATCCAGTTAGTTTCAAAGAGCCTGTTCGCAGGCTAGTATCCAGTCAAAATGTCCCAGAAGAAATGTCACTTTCACACAATAACATATATAATATCATGAACAACATGTACTATACTCTAATTAACACAAACACCAATAAAAAGATATTAAAATTTTCTTGTCTGACAGATCAATAAGATGAAAAGTGAGATTTTGGCTTCTTCTTACAATCGGCCAGACAAGAATTTGTGACAAGAATTTCTGGCGCTATGACCTTGTCCCAATGTACCTTGACGACAAAGCATTCAGGATGCAATCTTTTATATTGATTACAAACAATTGATTTCCTCTCCTCTGATTCACAATGAAGATTTCTTCTTCGTTTCACTTCATCTTGTACCTGAAATGATAATGCTAGAATAAAACATTTCCATGAACACTAGAATAAAACATTTCCATGAACACTAGAATAAAACATTTCCATGAACACTAGAATAAAACATTTCCATGAACACTAGAATAAAATATTTCCATGAACACTAGAATAAAACATTTCCATGAAATGGACCCACGTACCTGGACAAGTAAATTATCTACATCTTCCTCAGTGCATCCAAGATCAGAGAAACACTAAAATACGACAAAACAATCTTGAAAGTTATTGGATGGGTTTTTTTTGATATCCAGAATTATCAAGGTAAGTGTACCAAGACCTTGATAATTCGGGACCATTTTTTCCAATTACCCGTCTGGTAAAAATTACTAGTTACCCCCCTTGGAAATTGAGGTAAAGTTTGTTCTGTGCATCAGTTCTGCTCATAACAAAGGGGGACCCCAGCCTCATCCCCAGGCTCCAACTCAGGGGGGGAACCCACAGATATAAACATTGCCCAAATTTTGCTAGTCTGCAATTTAGCAGACTGATCTCAGCCGACCCCCCCACCCCGCTTCAGGGGGGGGGGGGGCCGGGGGGGTTGGCAGACTAAAATTTTGCATCTTTCGAACTTTTTTGAATTGAAGTGTACAGTTTATATTCATTTACAAGAATAGCGAACCAGAGAAGTGTTAGATACTGAGTTAGTATATCATATTATACAAATATAGCAGTTCAGGATGTAAACAAAGCGTCAGTATACTGTATAAACGGTTTGTTTATAATTAACATATGTCCTTTTACCTGGGCATAAGCGCTTCGAAAATCAGCTTCATTTCCAGTGTAAGTTACATGTAAGTCCACAGATTTTAAATATATATTTCTTTCATAAAAACAACGACACACGTAACCTTGCATTTCTTCCCAACTCGGAGTACTATTTTCCATACATCAAAACACCATGACGTCATATATGTCCCACAAAAATAGTGTTGTCTAATTTTCGTGAAATACTAAAAATGGGAGGGGGGTCTAGATTCCATTTCCCAGCCCATACCCCATACATCCCTGAATATAGACATTTTGGCATCTGGGCAATGAAATCATATAAATTTATAGGAAATTCCATGAGAGGGGTGTAAATAACCCGAATTTCAGAGGGTAACAATCTGCGGAAAGTTAGACAAAAACATAACATAATGACTTCTATTCAGTTTCCAAACCATCACATTTTGATAGACTATGTTTGGAGACTTGTTAAAAGATCAGAGACACCCACGGGTCTCTCACAAATCAAAATACACAAATGCTAGCTGTACTCACATGTGAATAATCTATAACATTTTATTTAATCTTTACTTAATTTCTCTAATTAGAACTATACAAATGTTAGAGCTGTACAAATTTGTGTCCAAAATATTTACATGATCTGCTAATTCTTATAACATACACAATATTTCTTTTCTTATTTACAACTTAAATCATCTCTGCAAAAATATAAATATATGCTACAAAATATTCAACTCTCGAAACAGCTAAGAATAATTTCATATGTCAAGAAAATAATTCCAGTGTTAGGTATCTGTCGAAATAGTTGTGTGGTGAGACCGCGGTATAACCCACTTGCACCTTCTTCAGCCCCAACTTTTATTAAAGTCTGTAAAAATGAGTGGTACTTCCTTTGACCGTCAAGTTCATATTGTCTTAAACGTGTTCTGACAACCTCGTGCGGATACGTCAAGGTACACGCGATGCTTTTGGACATTCCAGCCGCAAACATGTATTCAATAAAGTTCTCAACTCTCGGCTTTTTACCATAATCCTTGTTGATACCACGCATGCCATTGATCTTTGCCTTAATGTGCTCATAAATCACAAGATGAATGACCGTTTCGGTGACTCCAAAATACGAAGCAGAAAGTCCGCGGTAGAAACCTCTAAGCCCATCCTTACTGTAGATTTCTTTGATGGAATCAAGAATACCAAATCTGTTAACCACACTGCAAAAACATAAAAGGTTAAATTACAACCAATTTGAAAGATGCTCGGTTGAACTTGAATGCTGGATAATCCAAGTGAGCATATTGAGTATTAATGGCATTAAAGGTGCTGGCATACATACCTACTGTCTAGTTGAAGTCTTGTTTTTACAACCCATATAGGAGATGTCGCTGTGGTTGATGTTACACCTATAAATGATATTTACAGATCCATGTAGCATTCTCATTATACATTAATGTGTGAGCCATTTCCTAACCGCCCCCTCCGGTTTGACCCCAGGGGATTTGTGTTAACATGTAGACTTGCTGAAAGTCTCTCTTTGTGGAGACCCACTATATTGTTCATCTATATATTGTACACTACATGACCTCTCTTCTTACGTTTCCGCCTCTCCCCCTCAGCAGTACGTCATGTAACGTACGATATAGATGTACAATATATAGATGTACAATATAGTGGGTCTCCACAAAGAGAGACTTGGACCAAGTCTAGTTAACATGCTGATATAATGTCTCACAGTGAGGATAAAGAACAGGTGAAAATGCACCATGCCATACCTGCAGAAAGGCCAGAAAGCATATGAACATAGCTGCTGTCACGTTTTACTAGGCCTGAATTGTTTAGTAGACTCTTTGTCTTTGCATATGCTGTGAAGTAGATAGCTCTAAAAAGATCAAACACAAAAGTGCATGCTTACTATATTGTTTGTAAAGTATTCAAAGTAAAAATTGTTCAAACAAGCCAAATTTAGCTGGGTTAAACCAAACATGACTGTAATACCTTGAAGGAGCAACACCAACTAGATTTGGACCCAATCCTCTGAAAAGCGACTTCATTCCTTCAGTCTTTATGATATGTCTACAATAAATATACGTCAAAGATAAACATACGTAATTTATTAATATCATTCCATCCATTTTTATAGCGTGGATCGGGAAAATTAAACAAGCTTTTATATATACTAGTGAATACAAAAGTGATCACATGACAAAAAATAAACCTGGAATCAGATGGATTTAGTCAAAACAAGCGGTCTTTTTACTACATATACTGGCAACAGCCTTTCAAAATATTTACACACATACTTTGTGCATGCTAAAATGCCAACAGGTACTTTCTCCATAGCAAAAGAGAAGGTGACGTTACCAGGAAAATATGCAACAGCTGGGCGGAATACGGGAATGGATGACTAGTGAAGACAAAAAATAAATAAATTAGTATAGTATACAATTTAGTGAAATTATATATATATATATATACTGTTGAGGCGATCTAATTAAAAACATTCTAATGTTAAAAAACATGTTGAAAAAAAAACAACAATTCAATCTGACTTTAATAGCCACATTGCTCAGAAGAAGGCTAGCAGTTTACAGCCGAAAATTTAGCAAAATTTTTAAAAAACTTTTTAACATTAGAATGTTTTTAATTAGATCAGTTACAAAATTCAAAGTTACTATATATATATATATATATATATATATATATATATATATATATATATATATATATATATATATATATATATATATATATATATATATATAATATAGCATTTGTAAATTCTGAATTCTGAATTCTTCCACACAATTTCTCGTTTTCCCAATTTCCACTCGTGTTGATATAACTGTATATCTGATATAAATCTGTGATTTGTACCATTTTGATTGACAGATGCAAATTTGATTGTGTCATTCCAGAAAACATCCATACCACCCCCACGGAGGAAATAAGAAGTTAACCCCCTACCCCCTTCGGATGTCCTAATCAGGATCCCCTATTATCAGAAACAATCCCCTCCCCCTCCGGACGGCAGAAATTTCCTCCGTGATGGGGGGTGGGGGGGAGTATGGATCTTTTCTGGAACGACCCATTGTGTCAATTGGTCACTTTGTCTGGCACACATGGTTCAGTTAAAACCATTGTTAGTTTTATGGGAAAATTAGTTTTCCAATATATGATATTTACCTGTAGTCGTGTTTTGATCACTTCTAAAGGACATGTTACAATTGCTCCAGCAGTCCCTCCGACACTACAAAAAAGTAGATCATAAGTGATTTTAGAAACATTAGCATTGACTGGAATATGATTTCCCATTGCAATATCTCAGACCAACTAAGAGGGCCCCCTATACTTTTTGCGTGAAGCGCTTATTTTACTTCGCCGTGAAACGTGATCGGGCCCCCTATACGTTTTGCGTGAAGGGCTTATTTTACTTAGCAGTGAAACGTGATCGATGATTTTCTTAATCCGTGACTCGTGAAAAGGCAAAATATTTTTACGTGAAAGCATATTGTGAAGAGGTATAGGGGGCCCTTAACTAAAGGCTTTGAAATAGCACCATAAAATTTGTCTCGAATCTAGTCCTGATATATCATGTATTTGCCAGATGCAATTTTTCAAAATTTGTTTATCTTCTGTTTTGGACTATTAGAGCCTATTTAAATGATCCCAGTGGTGCGGGCCCATTTCTATCCTGTCTAGCTGGTAAATTCACCCAGGTGTCTTTTCAGTCAAGGTAGCTGCAAAAACCCCCCAGGGGAGGTGGGCAACTCCCCTCAAAAAAAATGATGCAATCTCAACCAAATGCATTGCATAGAACTTAAAAATGTACAACATAAACAGCACATGTTCACAGTAAAATTGGCTTCCAAAAATAAGAAGTACAGGGCCAGGGTTGCAGTATATTTAATAACTAATACACTCTATATTCAAACGGAAATATATGCTCAAAATTCCAATGACCTTAGACGGGTAGCGAAGGGCAACACGAGTTCATTTCTTATTTGGTTAAAAATAGATAAAAAACATGATAAATTATTCACATGAAAAACTGCAAAAACACTTGAGAAACTGCGACTTTGATTTAAGCACTGTGGCCCACACAATTTGCAACTGTAGTTGTAAATTACCTACTAAGATTATGAGAAAATCACCGTACTTTCATGCAGAGAAAAACGATTGACCGAGTTGTACTATATTAAGTTATATTATTGCGTTTGCAGAGCGTAATGAGTAAATGAGGATACGAATTTACACTTTATTACATCTAAAACTAAGCATTTATCGTGAATTCTTGACAATTCAGTGATACTAAAGTAGTCACGATATGTATTTAGCAGCTTTTCATGAAATTTTCACGCTGTTTGGCGGTTAACAAATGGCTCACATGTTCTTAGATTTCAACACAACGAAGCGTAGTAAAAACGCGCGTCTAAATTTCACTTCGTATTTTGACGTAACTTACCCTCCAGCGGCGAGGTGAACCAAAGCAGATTGATGTGTTGGCCGATGAGATTTCATTCCTTCGTCTTCTAGCATGAAAAACAAAGCATTAATCCGTCGTCTCGAACGAACATAAACAACACCACGCTCAAAACATGGCAATCGTATTGATAATGGCGCTTGAGCTTGTGAGGATCAAAGTTCACAGACCCGCCATTCATGCTTCGTGCTGTTCACGTGCAACCACAACTGGTAAAGTTCACGCTCTTTTCTCAGCAATATAAACAATATTTCTTTTCAAAATTAAATGCATTGAAAAGAGATTACTTCCTTACACTATGCCGTGAAATTGTATTGCTAAAATGAATAGCTTTCTTACTGAAAAATCAACACGCAACTTCGACATGTTCGTTGCATTAGCTGGACACGTGCTCACGCATACTGCTGAAAGACATTGTCCGATTATAATTCATTCATGACCTTCTTTCGGAATAAAAAGGCATTGTACAATATTGCATGGGTCACGTACGTTTGCTTAGTAAAGGCCTGTTTAAACGGATCCAACATTGCTGGACCAACATCATCCAACAATGTTACTATAATAGATACGACTGCTTCTCTTTCAAATCTTTTTGGTTAGATAAGCTTTACTCAAACTTTAAAACCTAGTCTTGACAAAAATATTTGAAAAAGAAGGCGTTTGGGCCATTATTTCAACAATGTTGGATGATGTTGGCCCAACAATGTTGGATCCGTTTAAACAGGGCTTAACACAGGTAACACGAGCGTGAAAGCGTAAAATTTATAGGATGCAATTACCGATAATCACTACAGTAGAGAGTAGACAATTTAGACCTTTTTGTGACATTTTACCGCGTTTTTCCCAGAGGTTTTTTGCCAAGGCGCGAAATAGTGACCGAGCCACCGAGGGCAGGGCACTTTCTCGACACATGCACAAAATCAAATCGCAAAAACCTCGAACGTGCACGGAACGCAAAGAAAAATTACTGATTACTGTAACATATATACATTGTAGAAATTATACCAAAATTCAACCTCGCAAGCACCTCAAAAAGCGGAAGTAAAGAGCCTACCAAGGGTGGGATACTGAATGCGGATACGGACGGACGGACAAAATAATATCAAAGCCTCCGATGAGACGATTCGCGGACACCAGAAGAAGCAACGGAAGCAAACTTTTCGGACTAATGTGAACCAATGTGGTCGAAATGCTTTTTTAAATGTGAAACAGCATGAGCTGTTGAAAATCCCAACTCCGGCTAAACACGAAGTGGACTCGGAAAGATGGATTGAGTCTGTGTTTTACACTCGAGGAGCCAGTCGGCTTTTAAGAAAACGTTGACTCCATGTTTCCCTAGTCGAGTGGGCCCGAGTGTAGTCCATGTTTTACTACATGCTCAAAATTATACTTTAATCATACTTATATAGTCAATTTTCGTCCTGTGACTCGTCACCGTCATAATTCTTTCAAGATTGGAATACATAAATACCAATTTAAAATACCAATAAATCAAACGGGGCATGTTTTTAGTCAATTCAAATGGCTGATTCAGCAAAATTACCAAGGCGATATTTGAACACCGAAACAAATCAAATGTTTGACAACTTCAGTATTTACAGTAATACGTACGGTGGATAATATATAGTAGTACCCCGTAGATACAACGAATGAAAGCAAGTGAATCAATTCATTACGAAACTGAGTAAACGGTACAAATTTTAAAACACTCTGTTTGAGCTGAGCACGATTGAACTTGAGTAAATTAAAAAACTCACCGTATTGATTCTTTAATTAATTTGTCATTTTTAGTGACAATTTCCGTAGCCTGAATTTCAAATGGTCACTGGCCGTCCGAAATGTGCTGAGAAAGCAACTCGCAAACCAAGCGGCTCCACTCTCCAAGGGCTTGGGGAGAAGCGGAAGTAGAGAGCCTGACTTGGGTTATGTTTTCAGGTCACGCAATCACGGAACCTAATCCAATCCCTGACATGAAAATGTAACCCTGTCTGGTGAGCTTGTAAACTTTCGCAAAGTCCTTCCGGCTTTGTTTGGAACGAAGGAATTTACCTCGCGCTCACGACCTCGAGAGCAAGTGAAAGTATTTATCAAACGCGCAAAGCAGTCTGGAGGATTATAAGACAATAGAATGCTAATGAGGAGCAAGCTAACAAGTACGTACTCTTTTATTTCTGGGACCCATTCGCGGGCTAAAAGTAAACCCATAGAGAGGCTAATTTGGATCATTCTAAAAATGTAATATATCCTTACAGTAAAAAGCCCCGCACTTTTATGCTAGATAAAAATTAGCAGCCCAAAAAAAAATGGCAACTTCTAAAGGGAACTACAGATCAGGTTTTTCTATAAAGATATATTACAATTCTTCTTAGAATGACCCAAATATTACACATACCAAAAATAATTTTGAAGGTTATTTATGGACACTGAACATAACGTATATGTAAGATCAGTATTTTCAGTGGCAGACATTGGGGACGTGAATTTAAGTCGCCACCAACTACATTTTGTTGCTCATGGAAATCTCAGTTTAACTTTTTTGCCTTTTAAAAACATCTTGCAATATATAGCTTAATTTTATATATCCTGGGTGAGCACATATAATTTATGGCCTACCAATATAATTTTATAGCCTACCAATGCTTTCACGGTTGAAAAATGATTTTTATAGCTTTGTTACACAGTTATTCATCTGTCATCCAAAGACTTTCAGAAATTATTGTGGGTCTGGAACCCCCACCGTGTAATTTCACTACACATAGAATGTTCATTGCAATCAATTATGCCTACATCTATTTACAAATATATTAAAATTTTTTTGAAATATTAGTTAAAATATCATAGTGATACACACTCCTATCCATTATAAGCATAATCTGCCTTGTTATGCATAATTAGTTTGTTGTCGACAAAATAAAAACTGTCAGATTTTGCCTCATATGGGTGGTCCACCATCTCTTGAACTAAAACATAAGAAAACAAGAATATTTATAACCTCATGAGACTATGTTTTCAACTAAGTTGGTATTGTGTGTTCGTCTGCACAATAACTAAAAACATCCAACATTACAATACAGAAATCTGTGACGGTAATAGAAACAAGGTATGCTGAAAACAGGCATACTATATAGCCATAAACCACAAAAAAAAGAGAGATTGATGTACAGTACAGAAGAAAGTAGCCGGCAGTAAACACCTTGCTGGAGCTCCGGTAGCCACCAGTTGGTTTTGAAAGCCCTCATGAGATTGGGGTTTGGTGAGATTGAGTTT
The DNA here is from genome assembly GCA_902702795.2 of Paramuricea clavata. Taxonomy (NCBI): domain Eukaryota; kingdom Metazoa; phylum Cnidaria; class Anthozoa; order Malacalcyonacea; family Plexauridae; genus Paramuricea; species Paramuricea clavata. The sequence continues at coordinate 31,272 of CACRXK020000931.1, read as the reverse complement.
GTTATAATAATAAATTATATTATATTAATTTGTAAGTGTAACTATTGTCTAAAAACCAAGAGCTACAGTCGTTATAACAGAACTGTACCAATACCATGTTCAATGTTCAAGGAGAAATGTTTATTGGTAATTTCTCTGCTCATTCTGACATGTACTGTATATATGTCCTATTGATGCCTTGAAAACATGCTTGGATTTATGACACTTACGTTCTTCACTTGATAAGCTGGGAAATTCATAGATATGTTCACATGTGTTCTTGCTGTTAGGTATGCAGAAACCAAACGAGAAGTCAAATGTTTTCAACAATTTATCTTGGAAAAAATGTCGTTCAATCATACGGAAATTACTCACAGGGTTGTCACCAACAACAAATTCCACACTGAAAATACAAAAAAAATATGTTTCTTAAAATTTTTAACACTTTGTATTAGTAGAAGCATTCTGAAAAATGCTGATCAGTTCATTTTCATTTTAATTGTCACAATCATGGTATTCATGGAATTGCAGAACTTCAGATCTTTTGAAATTCAGCTGCATAATATCATTAAAAGCTCAAGCTTTTTTCAACAAAAAATCTTGCATTTCAACATTTTTTGAAACATTTTTAGACAATACAAAATATTATGAAATCCCTTACATTGTAAGTGGTGGACCATTAGGGGGGGGGGGGGGAGCTGGGAAGCAAAAATAAAAATCGCACAGGGGAAACAGAAAGAAAAATTTGTGCAGCAAAAGTTTGAAAACAACATTCGTGCAAAAACTTTTCAATAGGGAAAATTACAAGTTGAAATAAACAAATTGTACAAGGGATTATATTTAAATTTAAAAAATTATCAACACAAGCAAAAAATTTAAAAAAAATATTTGTACAAGTTAATAAAAAAGTCCCCCCCCCCCCATCACTTTTCTAATGGTCCGCCCCTAATATCTTTAATCACCTTCTGATTTATTGATTTATTGGGGCAAATGGAAGTAAAAAAAAAATTATCATCCATATAACTACTTCATGAAACTGGTTCTCAAATATTTGGGTAGAAGATTTTATACCTAAAACTCTTAGACCCTGTTTACACGGTACCAGATGAATTTGGAACCGGGCTGAAATTCATCCGTTTCGGCCGTGTAAACACACAAGAACCACAAAACCGGACAAATTTGAGAACTCCTAACAGGACGAATTCGCATGTAAACAGGCGAAAAAGGACAAATTTCAAGCCGGTCCAAAATTCGGCCAGTACTGTGTAAACAGGGTCTTAGAGAATACTTGTTAAAAGGGGACAAATCGTTAAATATGTTAATATAGTTTTAATTGTAGCAATTGTGCGTTTAAATTTTACCATGACAACCAAACGCACGCTAAAGTTTACTTTGGTTGAATATTCCCCCCGAAAATCGTATGTTTTTTTTTCGCCAGCAATTTTGCAGGTCACTGGCTGATTTATCTGTAATTTAGGCTTATTATGAAGCGAAAATCCATTGTACAATAACGGATTTTAGAGAAGAAATCTACGCTTATAATCCACTTTCAAAGTTGAGAACAAACACTCGACAATCAAAACACATCAACGCAAAAGCTAGCAAAATTTGAACTTTTAACTCTAAATCCTACACAAATATATACGCTGCAGCCTTTAATACTCACGTAGCTCCAACAGTCTGCAATTTTAAGAACTCTGGACTGAATTTATAGCGGACAAAACGGCCAGCGTTAGGGTCGTCTTCAACGATCTCATCACCGATGGCTTCATCGTCTTCGTCGTCGGCGAACTCAAATTCGTCCGGTTTTGCGATTTCGAATAATGTTTTTCCCCCGTCCATATCGCGAATTTTAAATCTCGTGAACTCAATACCGTAAATATTTGCCTTCTTATCGCAGAGATAGTCTAAAAGGGGATTAAAATTTGATAAAAAATGAGAGTTTTATAACATTTGTTTGCGGTCAGCTTGCGAGATGCTGTGTTGGTGTATACTAGACACGTCGACAACAGGTCGTCTTTTCATTTGGGTCTCTATCAAAATTCCCTCAAAAACAGACAAGAAAGTTCTCTATATTCATTCCCTACCTGAAGTGGGTTTAGCCAGTCTTAAAACATCCTCGGGAGAAATGCTTTCTTTAGCAGAAAGTTCCTCTTCCGTGACAGTAGTTTTTTTTGCCTTGGCCTGTCTTGCAAGATACCCGCCACCTTTCTTCTTTTGCCCAGCTTTATTGTCTGTTCCTGAACCATTCGAACTCACAGAGGACTTGCTGCTCATTGTTCAAGACCTTCTCGACAGACAGGAAATAATTTAGGAAGATTTATAAGAGCATCATCGTCCTCAAAAACTGCCAAGCCAAAGTTGACATGAAGGCCAAAACGAATTACTGAAATTAGCACCGAGGAAATTAGCTATTCTATCGTTTTTTTCATGCGGACGACAAATTTTGCGGTGGTTTTGCCATTTTTTAGCGCTAACAACACTGATCTCAAACGTCCAAACTGGATAGTGGGTTTGCCGGTGAGTGAATCAGTGGTTATATATTATATTATATTATTAAATTTGTCACTAATATTTACAATGACACTGATAAACAATATACATAACAAGCTACAAGACAACACCATTATATAAATTCTAACTGATTTACGGTTGTTCGTACACCGAGCTAGTGAGTGAACTTTACTGAACTGAACTAAATACTTAGTACTTATATTACAAACATTTTCTTCACAAAACTAAATATTAGCTACGGTTATTAGGAAGTTTGTATGATTTTGACTTGATACTATATAAGTTATTTAAACGAGTTTTAAACGAACATAAACTACTGGATTTCTTAATTTCAGTTGGTAGGCTGTTCCAAAGTTTTGCTGATCTAATAAAGTAAGAGTTTTGAAACTATTCCTGATTATGTTTTATAATGAGGTGGAAGTTATTTTCGTCATAGTTGCGAGATTGATAGCTGGGATTGTAAGTGCATAAATATTTGTTTATATCCATTGTTATGAGGTGGTGTTTGGATTTGAGCAGCAGTATCAGATCAGAAAGTTCTCTTCGGAATTCCAGTGGTAGAAGATTTGTTTTCTGCAACCGGTCCACGTACGACATGTCAGGATAATTCAAGATAAATTTTGTGGCCCGCCGTTGAACATTCTCGATGAGCAAACAATGCTTAATGGTGTAAGGCGACCACACGCTGCTTGCGTATTCTAGCTTGGGTCTGACCAGCGCACAATACAGAATTCTTCTTGTGTTGGTATTCTTCACTTCTTTACAAATCCTTTTGATGAGACCAAGTGTTTTATTAGCCTTGGATACAATGCTTTCTATGTGTTTCGACCAGGATAGGTTGTTGGATATGAGCACACCAAGGTCCTTGGAGGTCGACACTTGTTCGAGTATGTTCTCATTGATTGAATACTGAGTTCGCGTAGGTGCTCTTTTTCTTCAGAAGTGCATGGTCTTACATTTTGTTGCGTTTAGTTCCATTTGATTATCAGCAGTCCAGTTTGTTATATTGGAAAGATCAATACCAAAGATTACCATACTAAAGATTACCATTGACAGGTGTGTGTGTGGGGCAGGGGAAGTGGAATGAATCGTTCTCGGTTCTCCTTAAGACATGATCTCAAACTCATTGGAGTTGCAGTTCTGACACATGATAAAACTTCATCCAGTCCTAGGACTTGATCAAAGCTATGCAGTCCTAGGACTTGATCAATTCAGTCCTAGGAACTGATCAAACTTCAGTCAGACCTGACCTAAGTCTAAGGCTTCATCAAACTTCATCCAGTCATAGGAATTAATCAAAGTCCATCCAGTTCTAGGACTTGATAAAACTTCACCCAGTTCTAGGACTTGATCAAACTTCATCCAGTCCTAGGACTTGATCAAAACTTCATCCAGTCCTAGGACTTGATCAAAACTTCATCCAGTCCTAGGACTTGATCAAAACTTCATCCAGTCCTAGGACTTGATCAAACTTTATCCAGTCCTAGGACTTGATCAAAACTTCATCCAGTCCTAGGACTTGATCAAAACTTTATCCGATCTATTCAATATTATAAGTTAAAAACAATTAATACAATAATCATCATAAATTAATTTAGAATTACAGTAGCGCATGTATTGTAATAATTATAAGTCTATAAATCATGTTCAGCGACACTTTGCTGTAGATATTCTTTGTACAACTTCTCCTAAACAGAAAAGTCATTAATATAATTTGAGAATATTGTATGACTGTTATTGTGAGAGAAAACAGCGTGTTTTGTGAAAAGCACGTTGTTTCCCTCGGTCTCATGAGTAAGTAAGTGATAAATAATACTTACCCTCTTCGGATGGACAACAGTTTGAACGAAATTTTTCTTTTCAGACAGAACACGCTGCTGTTTACGGCTTAATGTAGGTTTCAACCTTGAAAATAAAAACTTAAACTCTTGACACTCTTCCTCCTCCCCCGAAAGGTGGGAGTATTTCGTAATCGGCAAAACATGAGCTTACCTTCCTGTGAATTTCGCCAAAGTTAGCAGGAGAAATGAGAAAAGTACAATAGCAATAATGAAATGGTTATAATAACGTGCTGGTATTGAACTCCATAGTTTCTCTACAGGAGTCTAAATAAAAGATGCAAGAGAGATCTCAGTCAATTGGGACGAAGTTTTCCACTTAAACGCTTCATCCACTTGTCTTTGACTTGATCAGGATGGAAATTTTTGGCCACGTTTCACCTATAATAGTATTTGTATTAACCGACGTATTTGGGACGCATAAATTGCCTGTAGAGTCATTGCTTACCGTATAAATATGAAGAGTTTCAAGCATGTTTTCACCAATCAGTCTCTGTAGTGTTTCACCTTGCTTTGTTAGAACACTCAGGATTAGCGCAAACGGCATAACCAGGCCAAGCAAAATGAACACAAAACTCTTGATGCGTGCCCAAAGATTGTACGAACGATTCTCACTAGAAATCATGTTAAGGTTAGGATCACGCCGAGTTACTGAATGTTTACTAATTTACTATCCCAAAATAACAACCCCCCCTCTTTACTTTAGATGTATCGTAAAACCAAAGTTGGACGCCCACTTTTAGGACCCTGGCTAAAAGCCTGACTGTTACCCATGGCTGTAGAGCGGGTGAGTGGGAGGGGGGGGGGGGTTAGACAGAGTAAAACACTAAAGTAGGGCGCATTAGTGGCACTGATCTTATAATAACGCATTGCAGCTTATGAAGTAAATAAAACAAAACGTAACACTTCGTGTTGTTTCATGACTTACCCATCTTCTTTTAATTTTTTATCAATTAGTGTTGATATATTCTGACAATCTTTTTCCAAAGTGTTCAATGTGTTTTGAATTGTCTGGTTTATGGTTTTCTCAATTTCTTTGCAAACTTCTTCGATTTGATTTGCACATTTTGCAGGCTAAACACATAAAGACGTTGTTGTGACCTCATAGCTCCCTTCTCCCCTACGGAAGCGAGGATATGCTGAGATGTACGAAAGACGTGACTCAGGCTCACGTGAGGAGCGTTAACTAAAATGGCGAGCTGGTTAGTGTTGCCTAGACAACCCCAGGGAATGCAAACTACTGCAATATAATTGAGAGAGCTGTGATTGGGGACTCCGATCTGCGGGAGAAAAGTTCTCAAGCAGGTGGTGCGGGAATCATGCTCCCCTTGTGAGGTGGGAGGGAACAGTTTTTTCACGACTGAGGACAAGATCAAAGATTAGATATAGTATCTAATCTTTGACAAGATTCCCTAGAACTGGGTTTTTATAAGGTAGGATATGAGAACTGGGTTTTTATAAGGTAGGATTTGACGAAGGGCCTTCGCTCGAAACGTCGAGTTTCTGCTTATTTTTATGCAAATGCCTCTCATTACCATTCGCCGGGCTACCTCTGAGCACTCTACTGCTAGGCACTAAAGTACAACACTCAGCTCGTTCTTAATATCATTTATTTCATAAATCCAACTAAACCTCATGACTCCCGACAAAGCAGGAGAATTGAAATAAAATTATAAAATTGAAAGGCTATAATAATTACCTTATCGGTCAAACTTGGTACATATATTGTTTGCATGTCAAAGCCAGCTTTGTTTAACCCTGGTCTCTTGCAAAGTTCCTGTGTTATTTGCATCAGCACTCGCTAAAAGTAAATCAGAATCAACTAGGAGGCACTCAGAGAATACAACCAATTAAAAAACACATTCATCGTCACAGCTAGTACCTGTCTGTCGCTCTCATGGCCGGCCGTGTCTGCTTTGCTGAGGTAAAATCTGATTCGATCTGGCTGTTTTTCATTTAATTTTTCTACCACGAAAACAAAACAACTTTGCTTGAGTTGGGGTTGGTTATAGCGTTATTTACTGTAAGATGGCTACCGATGAGCAAGTTTGCTATGAGTTTGTTTCGGACTTACCAACAATATTTAACGTTCTTTTACATAGTGCTTGACCAATTGGATCAAAGAAGACAAATATTAGATCCGCTCGGTTTCCTAGAAAAAATTGAAAAAATATTATTTTATTTATTTAAAAACAGCAACAATTCTAATAATAATAATATGGTAATATGGTAATGGTAATAATGGTTTCGAGTGCAATTTGGATAAACATGCACGAGTGAGTTTTTCAAAGAGCATCAAAATAACATGAGTCCGAAGGACTAGACACTAATATTGGACTTGTTAGAAGAACTTACAGTATCAACAAGGTTGTTACAAGTTGTGATAGCAGCTTGTTCCAAACTTGTTGACAACTTGGGACAGGCAGTGCGAACACATTTTGTTGACGACTTGTTGGCAGACTTGCTACAAGATGTGAGATTTGTACAGTAGGTGTGTAGTGCGTCATATTTGAACTTCGCTATTAATAAATACAGTGCATAAATGACCTTGTAAATGACTTGCATACCCTACCTAGCCATAATATAGTTTCATCTACATCAAATGGATACTTCATGTCACCATCAACCAAACCAGGGGTATCAACGAACGTTACTAAACTAAACTTCTTTTGTTTTGAGGTGGAAATCTCAGTAGAAAGATACTCAACGACACCTAGAATATGACAAACAGTTAAGTTAATGAATAATCACACCGACAGCCAATTTTCATTCACATTGAACCAAAATTTAATCAATAACACACCCTCCTAGCGGAGGTACTGTAAAAATATACTGTGTATATATAGCCAGACTCTTACCAGAAAAGTCCTTGAGCTCTTTAAAATGTGGATATAGATGCAGCGTAGCTTGACCCTGTATAAAATATTGATGTTTAACTGTTTAAACTTGCCTCTTTAGCCCTCCTTAGGCCTCCCTAGCCCTCCTTAGGCCTAACATAACATGATTATATGTTTGTGATGTTGTCTCTGAGTGTGTCCACACCGGGCAAGTTGAAAAGTTTGCTTGACCGTGGTGGGAATCGAACCAGCAACCTTTGGTTTGCAAGTCCAATGCTCTACCAACTGAGCTACTAGGACTGACTTGACCTCAGTTGGTAGAGTATGGAACTATAACGGTTTAAAAAAGATGAAATATTAATTCGAACTGGACTAGTTTTCAAGTCCTCACATTTTGATCCAGTCCTTGGCTTTGTCTCAGACTTGATCAAATTGCACAGACTTGAAATCTAGTCCATGCACACAGTCCTTGTAGTCGGATTTCAAATATTACATAACTTACCATGAGTGATTCTCGCTTCCGTCCACTTGTGACAAATGTAAATCCCTGCGTTTCAATGGCTACTCCTGTTTTTTGCACGTGTTCCTCAACATACCTTAACGGGAAATTATTAGCAATAAAAATTAAGTTTCTCCAATTTGCAAGAGTAATTCAATATATTTCAAAATACTTTTTACAGATTTTCTATATTGTTCTTGGTATAAAAGATATTGCACTTCATTTCAAACAAAATCATTATGCATTGGTTGATGTTGCATAATCTCATTAGCTTGCAAACTATTTTTTTCCTTTTCTCTATGTGTGCAAACAATTTATTTTCACTTTTTTGTCTTTGCAAACAATTTTTTTAAGAATTTGCCACCCCCTCCAAAAAAATAATGGTCCGTCCGGCATCCCTTACCAGTTAACAAATGAACTCTTGCCGGCAGAATGATTACCAATAAGTAGGACATTTATTTTCTTTCGAGGAGCAAGAAGTGATAGGTCCAGTCCATTTGCGATTGTTGCCAAGCCTAAAAAATAAAAAAATTAGCTTTTTGCAAAGGCATGTTGTACATCCATATATTATGAGATTTGGGGGATTTTGTAGATGGAAAATTTGAATGTAATATTAGATACAATTTTAGACCTAACCATGCAACTATAGGAGGCCCTCTGGCAGGAATTGAACCTCAAGTGGTCATGCACTTCCGGTGCAGTGCTTTAACCGAGATACAGAGTCAATTGCACCCTGACCATAAGTTCTTGTATATAGATTCCTGCCAGACCACCTATAGTTGCATTGCTTGCAGCTGTGCTGAAATGACTTGGTAAATTTTCAGTTACACCCCTGCCAATAAAATAGGGCTAGTTCCATCCCTGTTTGGGAGGGGGCTAGGGATATATTAGTCAGGTCTGCATTTGCTGATTGCCGACCTGGACTCTGAGGCCTGCTCCCCTCCCCCCTGAAAATGCATGGTTGGTATCCCCAGGGGGAATTTATCCGGCTGCTATTTTTCCCCAGTGACCAAGAAATTCATTAGCTTGTACACACTGTACATAGAAAGTGGATGCCCCGGATATTGGGGGGTCAGGGGTTTGAAATGACTGGTGCATTTTAATAACAACAGGTCCTTCGACAAAATAAAATTTTCATGAACTATTAAAAAAAAATTATATGCTATATCGATCATTGATTACTCAGTATTAATATTACACAAAAGGTACAATATTTCAGACTTCTGTCTCAATACTGATCAATATATTTCCAAAAATAGCCAAATATTTATATGCCGGCCAAAAATACTTCATATTATATTAGTCACCTTTCTCATTGTCGATGTACAGATCATGACACTCTTTCAAAATTCTTTCATTTACCGAAACTGTTGCCTTGTCTGGCGCGTTAGCAGACGCTCGGTGTCTTCCAGCAGGCATTCTTCAAAAATATCACAAACGCTTGGGATTTTGTAATGAAACTTTCAAAGTTTGAAAATTATCCATATAAAATTGTTCCATGCCCGAGTGCTCGGAGATCTGGGAACAAATTCTAGTAAATTATTAATAGAAATTCATCTGAAATTCATACAGTGCAATACAGTGCAGTATATGGTGCAGTGTCAAGTGAGCTATATATATATTTGGAGCAAGACCTTCAGTTTCCGGTAAAGTAACTGAGTTCACTGTTCCAGGACTTTTTAGATTATTTTCATTTGGAATACACGTAATGGAAAAAAAGGTTCATTAAAAGCATGACGCTATAAAACTTGTCAAATTAAACTATCGAGGTCAGGGTACCGCAGGTTCGAATCCTGTTGGGGACATATACACTCAGGTCAACAGTATAAAACTCAGGTCCAATAAATGTAACAAAACAACCTCGTCCAGTCGTTCCAGGAATTTCAATATATGTACGGAATTTCCGCGACGGGTTAGAGAGCCTGTTCGCAGGCTAGCGACGGGTGGGAATTTCAGGAAATCTGCATGAAGGGCAATGGTTTATGGGAAAGAAAAACTCATTTAGTGCTTAGCCCCCCTCCCCAGACCGCGCCGATTGCTTCACAGGTAGAAATTCAGCATGGCTGCTACACGAAGGTTGACTAAGGTAAGAAAAACTGCTTTTTACTGCTTTATTTTCACATAAAGCTTTGCTGTACACTCTGCGAAGACTAATGAGGATTTTGAGGTCATTTTTATTGGTCAAACTCGGTTTTCTGTGCAGTATTTCGGCGCCAAACGTAACCCATTTCCGAGCCATAGTTTCGCTTTGTCATAAAAAGCTATTGTATCTTCTTGATTGTATATCTCAGTCGTAGACGAAAAGCACTCTAGTTTTAGGTATTTTACGAGCGCTAACTTGTCAAATGTGTTTAGCCGTTTAAGCTTCGCTAATTGTTTGTTTTCTCGGCGTTTGCGAGCCCAATCTGCCAGCCAAAAGCTATTGAAAGGAAGTAAGACTCTGGGCGAGATTACGATCGTGATTTGTGAATGAAGTCTCTTGTATTTTTTTTAGGAACTGAATGACATAAGAAAGTCTGGAATAAGAGTTTTTCGTGACATTAGAGTCGATGAATCGAACATATTAAATTGGCAAGGACTTATTGTACCCGTAAGTTGTCAAAATTCGATTTAATTTAAACCTGTTTCCAAGATACTGGGCGGAAACAGCATAATTTATCATGTTTTATAGGTCACCTTGTTGGTATCATTCATGAATTTAGCAACACATCAGTCAGTTTTGAAGTATTTCCTTGTTAAGACGAGTGTTTAACATGCATTTTAGCTATATTATATATAGTGTAATTGCAAATATTTAGGCTAGTTGCAAATTACAAATAGTGCTCTTGGATAATCAGCTTGCTAGTTGCTGATTGTTTACAATTGTAAGTAAATTGACATCTGAATAAAGGCCCTTTTGGTGGGTTATTCTTGTTGCTGGTGTAATTTTCAAAACCAGTAATGCACCGTACATGAATGATCGGCACTGCTCATCTTAGCACGACATATTTTCCACCAATGAAATGAGTCCCCATAATTGTGCCACACCAGCTTAAATGAAACGGACATGTCATATTTGAAAGAGTTGATCTGGAGTAACATTACCAAATAATCGCTGCATTGCGTTTGTACCATATGCCCTGTTTACACTATGCTCAATTTTGGTACCTGTACAATTTTTATCCGTTCTCGGACTACCTATTTATCAAGGTCGAGCGCAAATTAAAAATATAGGGTATACCTACCAATTTCTGTACCAAAAGTTCGGTTCTGTACCAAAAATTGAGCATAGTGTAAACAGGGCTATATTTGCAAATATTTCACTGGTTTGAAGGTTTTTCTAAGGTAGTGATGTACCGGTATGGGAATTTACAGATATTCCAATAACCAATACTCAAGGGCCGATATTGGCCAATACCAACATGCTGGGTTTTGTGGGTAATCCAGTGAGCATATATAAATATAATTACCAGACCTAAACAGGTGACAAGCTATGCATGTTTGAATAAATACCCAACCTTTTTCCCCTTGACAAGTGAGACTGTTTTTCATAAAAACAAAGTTGAAAGTGTTTGTTTTCTTCATAGGAATCTGCCCCATATAATAAGGGTGCTTTTAGAATTGAAATTGTGTTTCCGGCTGAATATCCTTTTAAGCCTCCCAAGGTAAGAAATTTTCAATTTATCACTATACTGTAATAAAATGTTTTAAGTGGCACTGCCATAATTGTGTGTACTGTGTATCGTCCTGCGAACAGGTCAGAATATCATTTTATGAAGAAGAGATTTGTAAGAAATGTTTGAGGCAACTGACTCGGTGTTTAAAACAATGAGTTCCCTCAAACCTTTCTCACAAATCCTTCAAAACATAGAATTTCCCTAGTAGGCAACTTTGATAGTGTAAACCATTGCCAGTGCCCGGTCACTCTTAATCATGTTATAACACTGTGTAACAGTATAATTAGTTAGCATTAGCTTGTCTGTCAGTTTTGTCCATAGATGGATTTTCTGGGGGTGTGCACCCCCAAAAATATTTTGCACCCCCCCCCCACACACACCAGAAAGTTTTCTCACACCACATAGAGAAATGGGGACCTCCCCTAGAATGGGAGCTATATATTAGGGACTGGAATTGACGTCCAATAATAGTTTATCAATTTCTGCCATCTTGGCATCACTTTTTGGACTCTATATCTTGCTCCAGAATGTATATAGAGTTCAGTGAGCAGTAATTGTATTACCCTATTTCAGATAACATTTAAGACAAAGATATATCATCCTAATATTGACGAGAAAGGCCAAGTGTGTCTGCCGATTATTGGTGCTGAGAACTGGAAACCTGCCACAAAAACTGACCAAGGTAATATTCTAATATTCATGAAATAATGAGGAGTTGATTTTGGGACCAACAGCAGGGGTGGATCTGGCCTGATTTGTTAGAGGGGGTGGAGGTTTTTCCAGAGGGGTGCATTACCACGAGGATCCGGGGGCATTTCCCCCAGGATTTTTTTGAAATTTGAAGCCCTGAAATGCCATTTCCTTCATTCTGAGCACTACGTTTAATCGTCAAATTTGTCCTCACACTACTTGTATTTCTGGCAATGTGATTTGACTTGGTCTCGGACGAAATGACTTGACGTGCAAGAAATGACATATGACTTGACAACTCTGCTGTATTTAATTTATATTTCGTAGTTATACAAGCACTGGTAGCATTGGTGCAAGACCCAGAACCCGAGCATCCATTGCGTGCTGATCTAGCTGAGGAATATACCAAAGATAGGAAGAAATTTATGAAGAATGCCGAAGAACATACCAAGAAACACGCTGAGAAAAGACCTTCGGACTAACACAGCTACTTTGGACATTCTTCAAAATGTAGATTGTAATATTTTTCCTTGGACAATGAGAGAAGAGGAAATTGATCAGAAATAACTTCTTATTTGCTCCATACCAGTCATGTTGTATGAACGGGTTTATGCCTTGATTACTGAGCGGTGATGGTGATTTTTCTGTTTTTATTTCTCGTGTTTACTCTATTATGCCTTCAACTGCTATGGCGCCATAAGGTGTGCTCTCTAGAGACAAAATAAGCAGAGCGAAATAGTAGCAGAATGTTTTTAAAACATTCTCCTGCCCATAACTTAATGGATTAAGTCATTTGTAATCAATCAAGTTTGTTATACTTGGTCAGTTTAATTAAACAAGATCATTTTAATTAAGAAACTTCCTCAAAGAGAAAATGAATCATCATTTTTCGGAGGGCTACGGTGATGTCGGCTCATGAAGATGATTCCATAACATGTAATCAAGGCATAAACTTTATTTGAATGCAATCCTCAATTTGTATTGCTCAAAACATTTTGAAAGTTCTTACATATATGCTTGTAGTTCTCCATAATATGATCTGTAAATTTTGATTGTGTTCATTTTGTGACTTTACAATAGGTAGATCTTTTAGTATTTACTTGCTCAAGTAAACACATACTGCATGCTAAGTTTGGTTTGTGAACATGACATTTATCTGTGAAATATACCAGTATAGAACTGTGTTCTTATAATTTAAATTCGTTTATAATTATATATGGTGATCTATTGAACATGAATGTGTGGGAACATCGATACATCTCCATTACACAAGATACCATTTAACACAAATTTGTACCAAATATCTACTGAATTACTAAAATCTCCAAAAATTTTACCAAAACAAATTTTGTCACTAAAATTTTCCAATATTGACTAAACTTGTCAATTTTTTTACTGAAATATAACCCTAACCCTAAAATATTAATCAATTTCAGGGGGGTAAATACTTGCCAAGAAAATTTTATTCAATTGTGGAAAATTGTAGTGATGTGATTGGATAAAATGTTTTGAGATTTTAATAATTGATCAGTAAGCCCGCACCGAATTCTGCCCACCAATCTAAAGGCGATGCCTGCGGAGGATGTTCTTCCATTATATCGCCATAAGATGAAGTATTTCCCATTCGGTGTTATGGAGTGAAAAGTGACAATTACAGAAAGGTTTGTTTTTGGAGAATTTTGTGACGGATGAATGAAATTATTTGAAAGAAAATCAACAAGCATTTCAAAGTTTATCCATCATGTACAACAGAGGTATGTAAGCACACTGAATACCGTTATAACCCTTTCAATAGTAAATTACGACACATACTTTTTCTTCTTGGGAGCCTCGATCTGGCCTCTGAGAGCGAAGCTCCCAGGCCAAACGACGTTACACGCGTAAAAATTGTGAAAATCAACAGTATTCAACGGCCCACTATGAACAGTATTGTCAAGTAACATGTTGTTACAGACTTACAGCATTGTTCAACTGGAACAACTTGGAACAACATGGTTGACAACTTGTTCATAGTTGGCCGCACAACATTGTTCACGCCTGTCGATATCAACTTGGAACAACCTGTGCGTTTTTAGCCGTGTACATTTCTCTTTAAAGTTTACACTTGTTCGAGGTCCAGCTAGACTGCAGCTGGTGTTAGACAGAGTAAAATATGAAAGTAGGGTGCATTGCCTCTTAAAGGGTTAATACCTATTTGGTGTCTTGATGTGCAGTAGCGTAGCTAGCACGACGATTTAGTTCCGCTATATGCAAATATTTTCGTGTTCATTGACTGTCTAAAGAAATGAATCTTCTTTCTAAAGAAATGAATAATGATAATATTGAAGATTGAATTTGCATAGCGGGACTAAATTGTTGGCCTGGCTACGCCACTGTTGATGTGCCCTTGGAAACTGTTTGGTTACCCTGTATGCCTTTATAAAAAGCAGACAAATGTTGCTTAATTCACATTAGGCAGAGTACAGTAGGGCACATTGGGGGTAATGGGGTGCAATGGAACCCTTTAAGTGGCAATGTATGTGCCCAGATGCGCCCTACTTTATTATTTTACTCTGTCTAACGAGAGACGGGGGGAGAGTGCTGCCACAAATGTTCCGAACTTTGTTGCAAAGTTTGCAAGTTCATTGCGAAATTCAAAAGTTCATAATGAGATTCACAAACCAGTTTGTAAACTACGCATTTGATTGGCTTCTTTTACTTCACGGACCAATCAGGGACTTTGTTTACAAAGTGGCTTGTCAATTCCAATATGAACTTGCGAACTTTGTAACGAAGTTCGGAACATTTGTGGCGAAAGTTTCGTGAAATCGACTGTAATGTGTTTATTATAGAAAAGTTGGATGCATGGATTAAGGTGTGAATGGGTTAAGTTAAACATGATTTGATTTGATTTTTTTGTAGGTGGTCAAAACCATGGTAACTATGGAAACAGGGATAGAGGAAGACGAGGAAGGGGTAGGGGGAGAGGTGGCAGGGGTGGTCACCCCTCCGGATTGTCTGGTCCACAGATTGGGTTGTGGCATAAGAATAGAGGGAGGGGTGGCAGGGGTGGTCACCCCCCTGGATTGACTGGTGCACAGATTGGATTGTTTTATAAGCAAAAATCACAAGAAACAAAAATTAGAAAAGAACGTGAGCAGGTAAATGTCAGAATTAAGATTTTATCATAATGTGAACCAGCCAGATTTGATAGATAAAAGCATCCTAGGCTAATATTGTTTTTGTTCTTCTCAGTAGTATCTACTAATTGTTGTTTTAGCGTCAAGAGGTGAAAATGACAGAGTCACATGAGAAAAAGTTAGTTGACATGCTGGAAAGCTTGAACAATGCACCGTCGTCAATGGATCAAGCAGGTACATGCACATAATGGCAATATTTTTGCTGTTAATGTAAGTCATAAGGCATCACACCGAGAAAAATTGTGTGTGATACAGAGTTGCCAATAAGCCGCACCTGCGGCTATAATCCAAGATTGTGGTTTGAGAATTTATCTTCTTTCAGGCGGTTCTGCGACGTCAAACTTGGACAATCATCATGATGATTTTCGCTTGCCAAAACCTCTTGTTGGAAATGATGAAGGCATGAATGAATGGTTGAAAAAGGACTTGATTAACAAGGAGAAGTACAACCAAACCTATAAGCAGATGTCGGTACGAAGTCGTTTCACATTTTTTTAACATTTTGTTTCATTCCACATTTCGTACTGTACAATTTTAGCCTTTTTTTAATTGTGTAAGTTATATGCATAGCTAGTTTTGTATAGTTCAAAAGTTAACTGTTAAGTGCTCCTTAGAGGTAGCTTCAGAAGTAAACCTCAACTAAACTAACTTTATTTTGTACTGGGTAACTCTAATGAGTTTCCTCTCTATGCAGAGGTAGGTGGTGGGTTGGTGGATATGTAGGTGTGTTGGTGGATATGTAGGTGTGTTGGTGGATAGGTAGGTGTGTTGGTGGATAGGTAGGTGGGTTGGTGGATATGTAGGTGTGTTGGTGGATAGGTAGGTGTGTTGGTGGATAGGTAGGTGGGTTGGTGGATATGTAGGTGTGTTGGTGGATAGGTAGGTGGGTTGGTGGATAGGTAGGTGTGTTGGTGGATAGGTAGGTGGGTTGGTGGATATGTAGGTGTGTTGGTGGATAGGTAGGTGGGTTGGTGGATATGTAGGTGTGTTGGTGGATAGGTAGGTGGGTGCTTAGGTGGGTGGGTGCTTATTGAACATTGGTTATGGTTTGGTGGAGGGCGACTGTTGACCAAGTGTTGAGACTTATTACCACCAGTCTAGTTTTTGGGCATTTCCCACTGTTACTAGCCCAAAACTTTCTGCCAAACAAAATCTAAAATCCTTTCTTTGCAACAAAATTTCACGATTTCCTGGTCTGGTTTGGGACTTGTGTTTTTTTTTCTTTTATAGGAATTCAGAAAGAAGTTGCCCTCGTATGAAATGAAAGATGTAAGTCCTAGCGCTGGGTGCCAGAGTTCGGTGTTTTCTAAAGAAGGACAATTCAAAGCATTTGCTCAATAAATTGTAGTATAACATCAAAGTAAACGACTTACATCAAGATTAGAGCTGTGCGGTTAACCGAAAAATTCGGTTCTTCCGGTACTTTTTTCAGCACCGAAAAACTATACGCAAAAAACCGGTAGTTTCGGTTTTAATTTCCCGTTTAACGCCCACCTGATTGCAGGTTGAAATGTTTGGAAAATAACAAGATTGTGCTCTTTGTGCACAATATGCACTGTACTAAGTGCTCAAATAGTTGATATTTTAGTTGTGATAGTTATTTTTGTGAACTTGCTTTAAATTTTTTTAAAAACTAAGAAATATTACATCTTCATAAATAAATTCCAATTGTTCTTTTAAAATATTCAGAGATTTATACAAACTTACAAAGGCATAAATTCATCTATTTAGTAAAAATGCTTGAAACATACATAAATGAGTTCATGCATTTGTACTGTTCTTCTTTTTTGAAAATAACCGAAACCGAACCGAACCGAGGTTTTTTTGTTCCGAAAAAACCGAAACCGGAACCGAGATAAAATTTTTGGAACCGCACAGCTCTAATCAAGATAAATGAAACAAAAATATTCTGAAATAAAATTATGAAAAAAGAAATGTCTTTGTTTGCGCTCAGCATAAAAAAGAAATCTCTCAGACACGAAGCGGCGACACGTCGGAAAACGAATCTACCTGTTCTTTTGCGCATGCTCGGTGTCGACTTTCGGTGATAAAAAAGACTCGTACCGACCGAGTTCTTCGGTTTACGCACAGCCCTATACACTATTTTCATATTTTATAATTGACGTATTTATTTTAATAGAAAATTGTCCAGTTGATATCTTCAAACCAAGTTGTTGTCATCAGTGGTGAAACAGGATGCGGAAAGACCACTCAGGTATAAAGGCGCAGCTCACCCTTTTGAATTACGTCATTTGGCCTGGGAGCCTCGCTCTCATGAATCGTGAGCCAATCACCTTGCGTAATTTACTAATGAGAGCGAGGCTCCTGGACCAAAAAGTATGTGTGACGTAATTATGGAAAGTGTGTATTGAAAAACCTAACTAGGAAAATCAATTAAGCATAAAGGCCCAGACACACCGGACGCGATTCGACAACGCGGCGCGATTTTTCGATTTTCACTGACCGATAACTTTGATCCTTGTTTAAATTTTCCAAATATTTAGAAGCGCTATAACGTTTTGAGTTATTTGGTCTACATATCTTTCAAAATTTGCTCTCATTGGCTGTTTTATTAACTTTCAAAAACTAAAAAATCGCGTCGCGTTGTCGAATCGCGTCTGGTGTGTCTGGACCTTAATTCAAGATCAGTGATCTCAATGTTTTTAACATTTTAAAACATTTCTTTATTGTTAAGAACATTGAGTTTACTGATTTGAATTATGCTCAATTTATTTTCTTAGTTAGTTTTTCCAATAGACCTTTCCCCTTATGAGTGATCTAGATATACCTGGACAACAATTTCATCACAGCTTGAAAGAGCATCACAAAATTAGTAATATTCCGAAGTTTCGTTGCGAAATGTTGTAAAATGCGGATAATATAGCCTTGCGAAGTTTTCCGTTTTTCAGTCATTTTGCATTACAATCTAACATTTTGCATCAGTTTGATCATCTGATTATCAATTTCCCATTTGTAATACCAAATGACTTAAAAACGGCAAACTTCGCAAGGCTATATTATCCGCATTTTACAACATGTCGCAACGAAACTTCGGAATATTACTAATTTTGTGATGCTCTTTCAAGCTGTGATGAAATTTTTGTCCAGATTTGTCTAGATCAAAATTTCACTCAAAAGGGGAAAGGTCTATTAAAAGGGCTGAAGCCATCATTCAAAAGGCTGAACTGTGCCTTTGAAGATATTGTTTGTTATGGAAGTCACGACGTTGCATAAAATATACCCATGAAGACTTTGCGTTGATATGAAAATCCAAAGTGAAGAAGCGGATGAGGTAGAGTTAAACACTGGTGTTACACTTCCCGAAAGATTGGGGGGGGGGGTTCAGGGGTTGATGGTGATGCTCAACGCTTGTTTTGTTTACAGGTTGCGCAATTTGTATTGGACGATGCTATCGTGAAAGGCAAAGGATCTACCTGTAGGGTGGTGTGTACACAACCTCGAAGAATTAGCGCCATATCTGTAAGTGACTTTGGATAACCTACATGGCAACCTCGTTCCCAGGCTCTTTCCTCTACGCTTCCAGCTAGGAGCGTAGAGGAAAGAGCCTGGGAACGAGGTTAACCTTTGTGGCTGGGTTTATATCGCGGTCACAGAATAAGAAGGTATAGCAGAAGTGTAACTCAAGCAAGTATTTGGCCGCGTTTTTACAAGCAATTCGTCATCAATCACGCCATCCTGGCTAGTACAACCGGCACTTTGTACCTACCAAAACCTGATAAAAACTTCCGGTTGTACTAGCCAGGATGGCGTGAGCGAGTTAAAATTTTCGTAGACGTAAAACAATAAAGGAACCGACTCAAGTTACACTTCTGCTGTACAGTCCTATTCTGTGTCGCGGTACTCACGGCAATACACCTTTCTGGAAAGTATTTAGCTTTGGCTGATAGAGACTCCTTTCCAGGACTGCGATGCTTTAGAGCCCTTTATTGTTAGCGATGACTTGATTATATAAAGGTCTTTTATATTAATATTTATCTAGATTGCAGAGAGAGTGTCTGAAGAACGAGGCGAGACTGTTGGGAATGGAAGCACAGGATATCAGATACGACTTGAAAGGTATTTGACATTTATGCCTGCTTTTTATATTGTAGACTTGCTTCAAGCAACTATTAATTTGTTATAAAACATTGAGACTGGGTACGCCTCAGTATCTGGGCTGGGCTTGCATATGGAACCCGGCAAACGGGGCTGGCTCGGTTCCCAAGTGAATCAAATGTCAGGTGGGACTTCACATTCGCGAAGCCTCCCGAGTAATATGCTAATTTTTCTGATTTATCTTTAGCCAGCTACCACGTGACCAAGGTTCTATTATCTTCTGTACAACGGGAGTTGTGTTGCGATGGTTGATCAGTGATCCGTAAGTTGAGTTGTCAAATCTTGAGGTTACTCTAAGGAGAAATATAAAAGGGCAACTTTTGAACAAAAGTTCATTTTTTCGTTTTAGTGATCTTACTCGAGCAAGTCATATTATTATTGATGAAATTCATGAACGAAGTATTCACTCGGATTTTCTGCTTATTGTCGTTCGAGATATTTTGCCTAGAAGGTATAGGGTAGTGTAACTTTTGTTGAATCAAATATGTGAGTGTGATGGCTGATCGAATCCAAAAGGATACTCTATCCAGTTCTTGTTAACACGGATTATTTTTGTACAGACCAGATCTGAGAGTTGTTCTCATGAGTGCGACGTTGAATGCTGAATTGTTCTCGCAGTATTTTAGTAAGTTGAATTGACTTGAAGTGTGGCGATTATGTTACGGAATCATCCCTCACAAAAACATCAAGAGAAAATTTGCACGTGATTTCTTTCACTATCTAGTCAAACTCATTGATAATTCATGAGTAAATTAGCCAACCGTATTGCTTTATTTTGCTCACATGATAATACTGAATACCTGATGAAGTACATTGATCCAGTCCTAGGAGTAGATCAAAATTAATTAAGTCCTTGGACTTGATCAAAATTAATGTACTGTACCTCACTTTGAGTAGTGATTTATTCGTGTGAGATGTCATTTCAAATCCTCTAATTTGGACTGGACTAGATTTCAAGTCCCCATTCATCCAGTCCTCGTAGTCGGATTATAAATATTACGTCAAAGTAAACTGCATAAGAAGTTTTCCCGACCGGGATAGGAACTCGAACTTTCGTTATGAGTCAATAGGGTTTGCAAGCGGAGACGAGTTTTATCCTTTGCCCAAAGTATTTTCGCGACGACTTTTAAACGCTGTCGATGCTCGCATACATTCCACTCGGATTCAAACTATTATTGGATTATTTTAGATAACTGTCCTATGTTGAATATCCCTGGTTTCACCTTTCCAGTTCGACAACATTTCCTGGAGGAAATCATAAAAATCCTCAGGTATTGACTGGGACAGAGGGGAACAGTATATGTAAACCGCAATCATCGTAGACTATATTGAAAAATTTCAACCACTCCGCCCCCCCCCCCCCTTGGCCTGCTGTCCAACAATCATAGTTTGAACCAACATTGTACTAGGGGGACGGGGGGGGTGGGGTTACTATTTCTATAGCGATCATGGACATTTGTATTAAAGGCACAGTTCAGCCTTTTGGCGATGGTTGTTTTTAAGGCACATTTTAGCCGTTTTAATTGAAAAAACTAACTAGGAAAATCATAATTCAAGATCAGTAAGTTCAATGTTTTTAACAATAAAAATGTTTTAAAATGTTAAAAACATTAAGTTTGGTGATCTTGAAGTATGCATAATTGATTTTCCGAGTTAGTTTTTTTCAATTGAAATGCACCTTAAATTTAAAACCATCATTCAAAAGGCTGAACTGTGCCTTTAACTAAAAATAAGATGGATTTACAAAATAGTAAGACAAGATAGTTTGAAAAACGTCTACGAATGGTATTTCCATGATTGCGGTGTCATTTGTGCAGGTCCTAACAAAAAAATCCCTGTTCGTTTATGACTGCAGTTACAAATACCAACCGAAGACAAAAACACATTTCCACCGAGGTCGAGGGAGGAGAAATGATGAGAAGCGAAGAAAAGAAGAAATGTGGAGAGATTATTTAAATCTCGTGCAATCCAGGTAGAATTATTACACGGCTAAAAACGCACAGGTTGTTCCAAGTTGATATCGACAGGCGTGAACAATGTTGTGCGGCCAACTATGAACAAGTTGTCAACCATGTTGTTCCAAGTTGTTACAGTTGAACAATGCTGTAACAACAGGTTGACAATGCTGTTCATAGTGGGCCGCACAACCTTGTTCACGCCTGTTCATATCAACCTGGAACAAGTTGTTGATTTTCTCAATTTTTACGCGTGTATTGAAGGCCATGTCATAAAAACTCTGGGCCGCTGTTGTTCCCAACAGCTAAGACAGTATAAACTTGGAAATATTTCTTCAATGAGAGTTTTCTTTTCTGGAAACGTTTGGTAACTTTTAAGGCCTTAAATGACTCACACCAAAATACTTGACAGAGAAATGCCGGAAATGGGCCTTAAACCAGGTTTGAACAACCGTCTCCTGGATTGGAAATTCATGTGTTTCCTACTTAAGGTGGCTCTGCGGAGGAGAGCGGTTAATCTGTATTCTAAAAGCTCACTCACATTCAAAGTGTGGAGGTTCAATCTGAGCTTCCCTTGAGTGTCAGTGCTGTTTTTGAATAGCTGGAGGGTTAGTGACGTAGCTTACTATGCGACTACTCACCTTCCAGCTATTCAAAAACAGCATTGACACTCAAGAGAAGCTCAGATTGAACCTCCACTCATTGAGTGTTAATGTGAGTGAGCTTTTAGAATACAGGTGTAAGTAATGATTTGCTTCATTAGGGAAAAAGACACGTTTACAGTTGAGTGTTTAGAAAGCATGGATTTTGACACGATTGATTACTGTCTGGTGGAGCGACTGTTGATGTATATTGGCCGTGATATGCAGGTGATTTTATTTAAGAACCATCTTCAGAGATGTGAAAAAATTGTTTCATATTATTGTGAGATTGCAGCACCTGTTTAGCCTAATTTCCTGGTAAGCACCACTTACATAAGAACCTGTTTAGGCTAACTTGGAAAATCTAGGCTCTTATATGCGGGGTTTTACTGTATACTTGATTTATCTTTATATATTGCATGCATTTTGTTTTCTTAATTATCTAATGGTTAATTATCTAATGGTAGGATAGATTACTAAAATATTATGGTTGGAAATTATTGAAATTTCAAAATTGCAAAGAACTTCCGGGCAATGATTGTGCAATCTGCAAAAAGATATCGGCCCAGGCCTCCCAATACGCCTTCAGTCTCCCCCAGAGTCCCCCCCCAATACATTCCTATTCTTACTGTATCTATGTTGTGGTTCAGGATGGGGCTGTTCTGGTGTTTCTACCAGGATGGAAGGATATTTCTACGTTACATGACATGCTGAAAAAAAATCCTTTTTTCTCATCAGGTATGTTACCCGCAGTTTTTTGCTTGTTTTTTTGCAACTCTGCTATAGTTTGACATATTTTGCCACATTGATATTTTTCGTTTATTTAGAGAAATTTCTCGTGTTGCCTTTACACTCTCTCATGCCAACCGTAAACCAACGTCAGGTAAATTATAATATACATGAAAAAAAATTACTCGATTCGATTCTGATTAACTAAAAGGAGAGTCCAATTTTACAGTTCTGTTCAAAACAAAAATTATATCTGTCTATTTACTTGATGGAATTTTATCCTCCATAATTATGGACAGTCAGAATGACTGCTCCGGAACGAATATTTCTAACAAATATTTTTTTATAATCTATTCGGGAGAATATAATTGCATTTTATAATTGCAAAATGTTGCTGTATTACCTACAAAATTGCGAGAAAATTCCATAAAATGTCCGGACTTTAAAAATAGTCCAAAAGGTCTCGTACACGTTCTATGAGTGATTTGCCCCTTGGATATTTTTTCTAGATATTTGATAGACCTCCTCGTGGTGTGAGGAAAATTGTTCTCTCAACCAACTTGGCCGAAACGAGGTAAGACCAGAGGACAGAGACCAGGGGGGGGGAGGTCAGTCCTTGTTAGAAGCTCAGGAGGGTGAGCCCCCCTTGTTAAAAATTTCATGCCGGTTTTGGGGGCTGATCCCCCCAACATTTTTGCGGATTGCACATTCATAACCTGGAACGTTCTTTGCAACAGTAGTGTTGAAATGATGCGGTACTGATGTTAGTAATCTTAAATTTTTTGTCAGATTGTAAAAACACATTGATATCGATGGAACTAGATTGAGTTCCGAAATACCACCCATTCGAACCGACTTGACCTCGTAGCTCAGTTGGTAGAGCATTGGACTGGCAAACCAAAGGTCGTAGGTTCGATTCCCACCATGGTCAAGCACACTTTTCAGCGTTTCGTTCGAGGTCGACTTGTGGCAAGTCTAGGTGTGGACAAACTCTGCAGAGACAACACATAAACATATTTGTTCACCTGAGTGTATGACACCAGAAACAAAAAAAAAATACTCTCTACTTTTCTAGTATTACGATCGATGATGTCGTGTTTGTTGTCGACTGCGGGAAGACTAAGGAGAAGGTGGGTGTATAGAATTTTAGGGCCTGACCTCAACCACACGGGAATCGAATTCCAAAATAATGTTGTATTCTACTTTCTGGGCATGGTAAGATATCTTAAATGTCTTTTGGTTTTCAATTTTTGCTAGAACTTTGACGTTGATAAAGAGCTTGCTACCTTACTGCCAGTCTGGGGCAGCAAGGCTTCGTGTAAACAACGAAAAGGTCGTGCTGGGAGGTACTGTGAACAGTGCTACATTCAAGGCATTTGATACAGGAGCAATCGAACTCGTCAATTCCCGGTCAAATGAGGATGGGAGTACCCTACTTGCGGTTAGAGCTCGACAGCTGTCTCTCTGTAGCTCAGTTGGTTAGAGCTCGACAACTGTCTCTCTGTAGCTCAGTTGGTTAGAGCTCGACAACTGTCTCTCTGTAGCTCAGTTGGTTAGAGCTCGACAACTGGCCTCTGTGGCTCAGTTGGTTAGAGCTCGACAACTGGCCTCTGTGGCTCAGTTGGTTAGAGCTCGACAACTGTCTCTCTGTAGCTCAGTTGGTTAGAGCTCGACAACTGTCTCTCTGTAGGTCAGTTGGTTAGAGCTCGACAACTGTCTCTCTGTAGCTCAGTTGGTTAGAGCTCGACAACTGTCTCTCTGTAGCTCAGTTGGTTAGAGCTCGACAACTGTCTCTCTGTAGCTCAGTTGGTTAGAGCTCGACAACTGGCCTCTGTAACTCAGTTGGTTAGAGCTCGACAACTGTCTCTCTGTAGCTCAGTTGGTTAGAGCTCGACAACTGTCTCTCTGTAGCTCAGTTGGTTAGAGCTCGACAACTGTCTCTCTGCAGCTCAGTTGGTTAGAGCTTGACAACTGTCTCTCTGTAGCTCAGTTGGTTAGAGCTCGACAACTGTCTCTCTGTAGCTCAGTTGGTTAGAGCTCGACAACTGTCATCTGTAGCTCAGTTGGTTAGAGCTCGACAGCTGTCTCTCTGTAGCTCAGTTGGTTAGAGCTCGACAACTGTCATTCTGTAGCTCAGTTGGTTAGAGCTCGACAGCTGTCTCTCTGTAGCTCAGTTGGTTAGAGCTCGACAACTGTCTCTCTGTAGCTCAGTTGGTTAGAGCTCGACAACTGTCTCTCTGTAGCTCAGTTGGTTAGAGCTCGACAACTGTCTCTCTGTAGCTCAGTTGGTTAGAGCTCGACAACTGTCTCTCTGTAGCTCATTTGGTTAGAGCTCGACAACTGTCTCTCTGTAGCTCAGTTGGTTAGAGCTCGACAACTGTCTCTCTGTAGCTCAGTTGGTTAGAGCTTGACAACTGTCTCTCTGTGGCTCAGTTGGTTAGAGCTCGACAACTGTCTCTCTGTAGCTCAGTTGGTTAGAGCTCGACAACTGTCTCTCTGTAGCTCAGTTGGTTAGAGCTCGACAACTGTCTCTCTGTAGCTCAGTTGGTTAGAGCTCGACAACTGTCTCTCTGTAGCTCAGTTGGTTAGATCTCGACAACTGTCTCTCTGTAGCTCAGTTGGTTAGAGCTCGACAACTGTCTCTCTGTAGCTCAGTTGGTTAGATCTCAACAACCGTCTCTCTGTAGCTCAGTTGGTTAGAGCTCGACAACTGTCTCTCTGTAGTTCAGTTGGTTAGAGCTCGACAACTGTCTCTCTGTAGTTCAGTTGGTTAGAGCTTGACAACTGGACTCTGTAGCTCAGTTGGTTAGAGCTCTGCACCGGAATCGCAGGGCCGCAGGTTCGATCCCTGCCAGAGGATCTATAGTTGTATTTTTCACAACCGCTCCTGGTTAGGTTTAAAAAATGTATAAAAATTCCACTCAAAATTTCCATCTACAAATTCCTTCAACAACAGACCTTACCGTTAATTGACGTTTGACCCAATGGCCTCGTTTTCGTGTCAGGTATTTACTTGTGTTTCATGCACAAAAGGGTTAAGAACTTACTTGTTATTGGGATTAAGATCAACCAGGAACCAAATCGTGAAGGAAACATGGGAATATAATCTTCATGTGCGCCTGTCATGCCAAAACTGGCAAACACGAAAACGAGGTCATTAGGTCAAAAGTGAATAAACGGTTAGGTCTATTAGTTATATCGAGTGAGACGTTCAAAAATTCTGATAAATAGTTTTTGAGTCCTATGTCTAGGCTGTGTCACTTTGTAAAGTATGCGCAAAACTGACTAGATATCACTTTTAAAGTCTTCGTATGAACAGGAAGAACAACATCCCCAGTATCCGTTTCCATTCTCTCAAAACGTTATTAGTTCCTGATGGTCTTATTTAAATTGATGGAACCGCATTTACCTTCGGTTGTAAATGTCAGGTTTTTCATGTGGAAAGCGAGAAATTATTCATCACTCTGGAACGACAATTTTTAAAAACTGAACACTAGCAGGACGTTGTGTGATAACAGCAACAAGATCATTTTTAGAATGCGCTCCAATGAGTGGGAAACAACGTAACTCACGAAAGATCTTCCATTCTGCTGCGTATTCGGCAGTTGCTAATCTTAATGCTCCGAACCAGGGATCCCTGCCGTATTCAACGACAATACAATACGAATTGCCGACATATAATTCGCCCAAATTTGAGATATTTTCAAGCATGATATTATGGCATTGAATCATCCTCTTCTTGATCTTCGAGTTTAAATCGTCAAGAATGAAATAATATAATACGGGATACTTTGTGATCAATCTTTCACAAAAATACAACGCCAAAACTCCTTTAGTGCTGTCGCTTGTGATGCAACATTTGCAGTTAAAGACGCTTTCTTTACTGCCTTCCATACGGGAAAAGAGTTTTCCAGTGTTTGAAGCTACCCAGTGAAGAGGCTGTGAGGTTTGATCCTTTCTCCATACGTGAAAAGTTAATTCCGAGCTAGCCATAAGAATGATTGAGTTACAAGGTGATACTGCCGCACATAGAATCGGGTTATCAACGGGCAACTTCTCCACATACTGCAACTCACCGTTCATAATTCTTGCCACATTGACAGAATTCTCTTGGTCGATGAAAATTAGCACATCTGAAAAGGTCAGCAATTCCTTGGGTTCCCAATCGATCTTAACCCTTCGTGCGCCTGATGGGTCCAAAGTTCGTCCGTTGGAGATGGGTATCTTCACGAGGCCACCATCATATATCCAAAGCAGACTTTCTGACCACTAGCAGCCCACTGCGCGCACCAGAGGGAATCGCAAAACTTGTATGACAGCACAAAGATTAGTGTCCCATACAACGAAAAGAGGAGCACCATTTGCAAGAACGGAAACAAGAACGGAAAGAGGAGCACCATTTGCACAAGTTGCCAGGAAAGAGCCGTTTGGTGAGAAACAGCAACACGAAATGACACACGGTTCTGAAACGAACGAAGGCTGAATCGACATTGAAGGCTGATCGGCAACACTGAAAATATTTAACTTGTTAAAAAATGGCACCACGTATAGTTTTTGAACTGTAACGGGACCAGGTCTGTTTTCTTCGAACTTACACGAACATCTCTCGTTGGAATAGACTCGATTTCTTACTTTCTCTAACTGATCAACTTCAGTGTACTGTATTGACTCATTGGTATGGTGCAAGACACAGTCGCGCCAGTGGCCGTATTTAGTGGTGATATCCAGTGGTACGAAAGGTGAAAGTGAGGAAACTCGTTCGTATAGCCGAGCAAGGGGAAGCGCATCGGGTAACTGAAATACATCAATATAATGACCGTTACGGGACAGTAAAAGTTCGCTCTTATTATTCCTATCGGGTAGAAACCTAAACGAACTGTAACGATTGCCTTGATCCGCTCTTTGCTGAATATTGCGTCGATCAACTCTTTGTAGGGTTAATGCATTCCACACAGTGAATAAATCCATTTCGTTTTGACCATGCCGCCACGCTTTGTCCGCTAAAATAAACAAACCACATTCACTGAAGGAGCAGCAATCAACAGGTCCTCCAGCTTGCAATCGTGCTAATAGGTTGCCACTGTTGACATCCCATAACTTTACCTTTTTTGAACCATCGCAAGTAACCAGCCTGACGCTTGATGGCGAAAATGAACAGGACCTCAACGGAGTACCAGAGACCTTCGTTGTGTAACCCCGTTCATATACAAGGAAGATGAAACGACAAGCATTAGATTCCGGTATAGTATCAAAGGTATGTACTTCTTGGAAGTCTGGCACTCTGAGAATTGAAATCCATCCGTCTTTATATCCAGCTGCAACAAGCTGTTTGTTGGATGATACACACATACACGTGACATTCGTTCGCAAGGAAACTGACTTGTAAAAATGGTTTCTTAGTTCTGTAGTGTCCAAATCTTCAAACCAAAACTGATGCCCCTGCTCCAACAATGATCTAGCAAGTGATCTTGTTTCATTACTGAAGTTGATTCTATTTGCTACAGATTGCAAATAATATACAGCGGGACTTCTGTACCACGAGAAACTTTCGAAAAGATTGATATGCCAGTCCAATTCCTGTAACAGTTCACCGCTTAAATTTGAAAGTGAATTATCAACGATTTCCCTCCATTCGCATTCCATTTTAAAACAGTCTTTCTGATTCGTGATGCTGGCATGGACTATTTTTACATCAACTGACAAATGGTAACTTGTTTTGCCGCCAGATTGGATCATATGAGAAATTCCATGAGTCAGAGCATATATTGTCATCGGAGATGCCTTAAAGCTTGAGAACGTACTCAATGAAATAATTTGATCAAACTCTTTCTTGCAAATTCTCCATAAATACTCATGCCCAGTGTGGGAATCAAGAGTAAAAGAATGTTCTTTATAACCATCGGACATCAACCAATCACGAAGTGACTTGTGATAAACAGTTAAACAATTGTCGTAAACAGGCAAAATCGAGGAAATGATTCCAATGATTGACTCACGTACTTCGTACTCGATATCATCAGGCAACCCTAGACACTCGGGCAATAAAC
This sequence comes from Paramuricea clavata, assembly GCA_902702795.2. NCBI lineage: Eukaryota > Metazoa > Cnidaria > Anthozoa > Malacalcyonacea > Plexauridae > Paramuricea > Paramuricea clavata. Next base: position 2,592 of record CACRXK020000931.1, on the reverse strand, counting down.
TCAATGGCAGTGGGCCTTTAGACGCAACAAGGACTTGAAGAAAATGCTTTAACTTGACTTCCGATGAACCAAAGTTATTTAGTTGATCTTTTAAATGCTTAAATTGCTTTAGGTAAAAACCACCTATGCCTTTGGGAACAAGTTCGGAAATGTTTTGTGTCGTTAGCTGTGTCGTTGTTTCCTTCAACTCTAATTGAGTGAAATATGCGAAAAGAAATGATCCTTCACATTTCCGAGATAATGACTCAAGGACTTTGTCATCATGACAGATAGGTGATAAAAAATTTCGAAGATAGTTTTGGAGATCTTCTTCGTTTCTCGTATCATGAGGGGTAATTTGCACGGGATTGAGATGGTGTAGTTCTTCTTTCACTGGTAGTTCTGGTCTGCTTGTGATCAAGATTTTGATCCACTGGGGTAGTTTAGGAAACTCTTCCGAAATTAACTCCAAAAATTCACTTTTTCCTTCAACCGCGCATTCATCCAGTGCATCGATAACCAATAGCATTGGTTCGCGCTCTTCCAGGGCAAATAGAGGATCGTTTAAAAGAACACGAAATGCATCTAATATTGTTTCTCCGGAATGACGTCTTTGCAATTGATCATCAAGTTTAGCTTTGAAACCTTCTACATTGTCGCACATGTTGCTGGCCAAGGACTCGATTATCATGCGTGGATCTCTGCGATCTGCCATGTTGAACTGGCAAAAATGACAAGCTGCCAGCTGTCCTTGTTCGGCGTACATTCGGCAAACCTCGGCTGCGAAAACACTCTTTCCAACACCCGGACCTGCGGTCAGAATGATTACAGTAGAATCAGAATTTTTATCAGTAAACCAAGCATTCAGTTCATCAAAAAGCCATTGCCTTGTTCCTGGTAAAAACTTATTGTTGAGATTTCTTCTGATCCCACTGAAATCACATTTGCCCAGCTTATTCACCACCGATCCACGTTTTCATTTTCACGAGATATTTGCATACGCTGTTCCTTAATTATTGCTAGGATTTCCTTGACGTCAACATTGATTTCTGCCTCACTTTTACACCAATCTTCCAACAGCTGGATACAACCAGCTTCTTCCAGACTGAGAGGAGCTTCTTTTGATTCATCTAATTCAGACTTGGGAATTCCAAGACCAATCAATGCTTTAGATATTTTCAGCCACAAGTTCTCAAACTCGTTGCCAGCAATCTCTGTGGTCGTAATATGAGCATGAACCTGATTTCTATAAAATTTTATCCTCGCTATGTTAGCTGCCACGGACGTGTCAGAATCTGGAGGCAAAGCATCCCATCCACTTGCTGGCCGGGTCAATCCACAAATGTTTCGCAAAAGTACAGTCAACAAAGTCACATCAAAATTTTGCGAATCTGGCGGACCTGAAGAAGGATACAAGAGTTTCCATTGTGAAGGATTTATCACCTTGTACCTCAGTTTTTGAAGTATTGCTTTGTTTGTGTTTAACACTGCAGTTAAAGTGGATGAACGATACGTGAAGTCGAATACCGCTCTCAATGCTTGTGTTCCTTTATTTACCAAAAGTCTGCTTAGTCTCCCACCATTGGCTTGGTCATTCAGAGTTTGTGAAGACGAAGCCATTCTCTACAACGTCGTAAAATAAAATTTAGGGATTTCCTCACAATATGGACATCGAATAACAACAATAAAAACAACAATTTATTTTTCTCTTAATTGACATGAATTATAATTTTAACAAAATATAAAGATAAATTGTAGAATATTTATTTTTCGCTATGAACAGACCGCGAAGGAAAGAGGAAATTGTTAACTTTATTATACCGATATCCCGATAACTTTAGCCTTCTTCAAAAGAAAAATATTGAAATTCTCGGGAATAATCTGAGGCAATAATAGAGTTTTTTATATTCGACATTCCAGTGGACGTTTCCTGTAAGCATTTCGACTGATTTAAATAACGAATAAAATTCTCTCTCCATGTTTCACTCAGCATGGTTGTGATTAGATTTAAAAAATAATAATAAATAATAATAAAGACTTTATTTAAACTGTTAAAAATCCCATCAGCAGCTAGTATATTAACGGGAGAACAGTGATTACAATTGTCAAGGTCACACTTATTTTATATATTAAAATATAAACATGCATATTCTTATACGTTACAAATATGAGACTTATGTTTTAATTTTGAGAAGGATATCATATTTCTAATGTTTAAGAGTTCCAGTTCTTTAGCACCAGCATACTTGAATGTTGATTGAGGTATTGCACTGTTCACCTTCGCAAGATCATCGCTCAACTTTCTGTTGTGCATGCAACGTCTGAATCTGAACGTCTTAGTTGGCTAGGGCACTCCAAGTTATACAGCATCTTGAAAATACTTATAAAACGTAAAAGTCGTATAGTGCACCCTCTCATATCAGTGCACAACATCATTCCACGGCCTAGCGGCCAAATTGTTCAAATTCACACCTTTTCCTTTTTAGCACAGAATAGATATAGAGCAGAAGGTTCACTCAAGGGTAAAAAGTGTGCCAGAATGTCAGCCGACTTCCGGCGTGGCCGCCATGTTGAAAGCAACCAAACCAGAGGAAATTTTATAGGAGTTAATAT